>CAIGRO010288149.1:0-13371 GCA_903798355.1 Fraxinus baroniana
GAGTGAAGTTCGGTGGCCACCGAGACAATTATGAAAGTTAGTTGAGTAAGTCGTGACACATTACAAAGTTCAGTTGCCAATGAAACATTTAATTCCAAATTATAAGTAACTTTTCAATAGATTATTTAAAAATTAAATGTGGTTAGTTTTCGGACAGTAAAGAATTGAATAAATTTCCGCATCGACTACCGGTTTTGCAAAATAATGAAAGATTGAGGATCCATTTGGTCCTTTTATAAGTTTAAGACTAACTTGCTCGATCACTGCTAGATTAAGGGCTTATGACATAAATTCCCTGATTACCCAACGATTAATTCAAAACTTGCTAATCCAGTAAAACCCAGGTAAAACCCCAGACCTAAACATTCGCCCTTCCTCTTTCTTCTCTCTCTATAGTTTCTCCTCCGTGGGCGTGGTTGTGGTGTGGTGGAGATGGAGTACGTGAGCCCCGAAGGCCTTCGCCTCGACGGTCGCCGCCCAACGGAGGTATCTCTCCTTTGTTCTCTAATACACAAATTTTGATTTCTTTGCAACCTTTTGTTTTAACTTTTGGTTTTTACCTTGACAAGAAATTACTTTCTCATTTAATTGATGTATGTATATATTTTTCAATATCAGATGAGGCAGCTTCGTGCAGAAGTAGGCGTAGTAGCGAAAGCTGATGGGTAATTTACATTTGTCGTTAAAATTTCGCACGAACTAGCATGTCTGTCTAAGCTTAAAAAGTTAACTCAAAAGTTAAAAAGTAAATAATTAATATTTAAATTAAAGGTAGGTTTCTTCTTTTATGAGCTTAGCCAAACATCCTCCAATGAGCTTCAATTTTAGATGGTTTTTGTTTGTGACCCATATTATTTGCTGGCAGTTCTGCTTCTTTTGAAATGGGTAACACCAAAGTCATTGCTGCAGTCTATGGTCCTCGAGAGGTAGGTATCCCCTTCGTATGCTGTTTCATAATAGATTATGCATTCTGTGGAGAAGTGAATATAAATTGGATTCCCTCAAAAGTTCTCACTTAAAAGTTCTCAGTTTACTCGTACCATTTTTTGTAAGTGTTATTGGTAATCCTCAGATAAAAGAATTATAAGAAGCTTCAAGGCTTAGTTTCTGACTATATCACTCATATAACATTGATAGTAGAGTATTTCCATGTCATTATTTACATTGTTTAATTGAACAGTTTCTGGGTTATTAACATTCCATAGTGTGTTGCACTAGGCAGTTTTTGTAAACATTCTAAAGCATAATGCCTATGGAAGTGAATTGAAAACGTATAAAGTTTGTTTTGATGCATCAATTTATTCATATTACCAACTATTTACAGGCTCTAGCTGACCGATCACTGATGTGCACGTAATGACTGAGACGTTATATTTTAGAAGAGGCTTTACACCATGCATATGCTAGTGACATGCAGTCTCTTTCATTGGATTGCGGTGTTATCAACTACCACATTAACTGAAATAGGATGTTTAGGTAGAACTTCCATGGTAATGGAATCTAGCTGGAATGGTGCATTTCTTGATTATTAATATCCGGCCATGGTCAAACAAGACTTCCTTTATTTGTGCCTCGATGAGAATATATCTACATATTTGAGGGGGCGGAATTGTGTATTTCGTAATTTTGGGTTTATGTACTAGTCTTAAAAACTGATGTGCTATAAATATAATGGCGCACTTTTGTTACTCTGTAAGTATTGCATAATAAAAAGGGGGTTAACATTTGTATTTTGCTCATTTTTCCAAAATTATCTGATACCAAATTATAATTACCGAAGAACGATCTTTATCTAGATATGTATATTTTCTTAATGTTCATAGAACTATACGTTTAGGTCCTTTTTTGCAGTAAGATAATTTTCTATTTACTCGACATCTGTTAACTACATTATCTGCTGGTTGATGTCATGTGTTTGCATGTTCATTTCACCCAAAGAAAAAGAAAGAGAACTCACAAATGCACAGACAAGAGAAGAAGTTGCTCCTGTATATGAAAATTTTGTGGTTCTTGTAGCTAAATTAAGAAGGAAATATTACTTGAATATCTACTTATCTATCTATCCATCAGTGACATTTTCAATCCATTGTTCTATCTTTCAGGTCCAAAACAAGGGTCAACAAATGAATGACCAGGCTTTGGTAAACTACCTTCTGCAACTAATTCTATGATAGGTTTGCTGCTTCAGTCGTTATTCTAAATTAATGTCTCTATAATGTTGCCAGGTGCGGTGTGAGTATAGCATGGCTAATTTCAGTACTGGAGATCGCATGAGGAAACCAAAGGGTGACAGGTAACTCACTTGTAAGAGTACAAGTCTCGTGTAACATTTGGAGAAGTCTGTACCTACATGCTTGGAGCATGATTAGGCCAATTTGACATTGCTGAATTTGTCGTGCTAGTTTACTTAATTTTGAATGGTCTATAGTCGTGGCTTTTTGGCTTGCAAGATGCAGCCTTAAATTATAAAAGATATGCTTGAGTTGTTAGAGAAAGGAAAAAATTATACATAGGAATAGTCAATTTTATATGAAGACCACTACAAAAATCTCCTGTAAAAGGTATTGTGTTCAGACAAGCTCATTATAGTGTTTTCATTTACTTATCTTTTCATCTCACTGCTGAAGACGTCTAATTAAATAAATTATTTTCTCGAATAAAGTATGTAGTATAAACGGGAATGAGGTCCAAATTCTGAACCCCAAAAGGAGTCCCCGATAATAAGTTGGATGACTATTTAGATATCATCTAGCTGATGCTGGCACTGGATTTTTTATAAGGCCAAGAAGCTGATTGCATGAATTATCCCACTTGTCTGAAAGGGGTTAAATCTTGGCATCTTTTGTGGTGAAAGATTTGCATTACTTGGTCTTCTATTTATTTGACAGTGCTGCAAGTAGTCAGATGAGAATGGATATAAACAATAATTCAAGGCTTTCCCTTTCCAATGGAAGACCGTGTTTGTGGTGGCTTATTTCATGCTTATAACTTACAGGCCCCTGAAGTTACGTTCCACTACAAAATCTTAAATTTGAGGCCTTGGATTGTTTGAACTACAAAACTCAGTTTGAAGGTTTTAAGATGATACTATATACTGGCATGGGATCGTTATATCTTACGCCCAAGTTTTCTTGGATGCTCTAGAAGCTCTCTTGGATCCTAGGATTATCTTTCTTCGTTTTGCAGTTGTTTTAGCTTCATGATTGTATTGTATCTATGGAAGACCTTATGAATAAATCCTTTTCAGGAAAATGCATTTTTCTGTGGGACTGAAAGGACTTATTGTGTCAATATACATCTGAATGCAATTAAGTTTTTCTCAACAATTTTTATGTGACATGCAGGAGATCCACAGAGATATCTTTGGTTATTCGCCAAACAATGGAAGCTTGCATATTGACACGCCTCATGCCTCGTTCTCAGGTTTTCCTCCAACCTAATGCAGGGCGAATTTTTACCTCTTTTTTATTTTTTAAATCCACGTTCTTTATGTTTTGCAGATAGATATATTCGTCCAAGTTCTCCAAGCAGATGGAGGTAACCTAGGATCCATTATTGATCCTTCGATTCAGCATGAACTATTTAGTATACTTCTCTTATTTTATGCATTTCCCTGTACTGTCTAATTTTTAATGTTCTCCAGGGACAAGATCAGCATGCATAAATGCGGCAACCTTGGCCCTGGCTGATGCTGGGATACCTATGCGGGATCTTGTTACCTCCTGCAGCGCTGGATACCTTAATAACATTCCTCTGCTTGGTAAATACACAGCCTCCTTTATTTAACTTCTTAGAGCATGCTTTGCTAAGCTTAAAAGTTACTTTTGAGTATAAAGTTTTTGCCAAACATGTTTGAGCCTGTTCAGAAGTTACTTTTTTCTGAACTTTTCAGTTCAAAATTTGCTTTATACAAGGTACTTTTGCTTTTTTCAAGCTTAGCCAAACATGTTATCAACATAATTCGTGCATGCTCTCATTCCTCACGATCCAATTATAACATACCATATTAATTAACACACTTTAAATTTTAAACAGATTTAAACTATGTCGAAGACAGCGCTGGAGGTCCTGATGTCACTGTGGGAATTCTGCCCAAGTTGGACACAGTGACTCTACTTCAGGTTCTTACTGATCATTCTTTAGTTTTTCCACCATCTAACATTTAAAATTCTGTTTATACTACCACGTGAGTTGTTGACTCTGACTGACTGAATATAATAGAATATATTTCAGAAGGTATATTTTTTCTCAGTTTCGTTTTACTTCTATCTTATGCCAAGAGAAAACATAGGGTGTGTGTGTGTGTGTGTGTTGGTTGGTTTGTTTTGGGGTGGGGGGTGGGTGGGTGGGTGGTGTGAGAACATTACTCTTCTTGTTACCAAAATTGTCCAATTGTGTGCATGAGTATATTTATTTTTTGGTTCAAACGTTCAAACATTAATTTTTTTCCTCCTTGTAGATGGATGCTAAATTACCAATCGATATTTTTGAAAATGTCATGCAACTAGCAATAGAAGGTTGCAAAGCAGTGGCGAATTACATTCGAGAAGTAAGAGCTTTCAACTTGATCTGCTTTCTTCACTGTTTCTATCTGTGTTTTTCTAGCATCAATACTCCATTTTCGTCTTTCATCTTTCCAAAGGTTTCTAAAATGTGTTGTTTTGTTGACAGATATTGCTCGAAAATACTAAGAAATTAGAGTTTCGCAGAGGTGTATAGCATACATGCAGACTATGACATCTGTGAGTTCTTTGCTAGATTTCTGATGGGAAACAGCCTAATTATGTATTAATGGTGCATTATGGAACCTTTATTGTTTAGAGGAAGAAAGAAAAGTAAGCTCCCCTCCAGGGCTTCTTAATTTTCTTTCTTCCCCATAGATGCAAGAGAAAGGACTTAGTTGGTGGGATTGTTTTGATGCTATTCATTAGTTTAATCAGTTTGCACTAGTTATCGAACACAAAACTAAAATGTAACCAAAATAGGTCTCACTATTATTATGAAACTGATCGGTTTCCCCTCTTCTCATGGTAAAAAAAATGTCAGTACACGAAATGGCAAAACTGGATACTTTAATGACCAGTTTGGCGACACTGTAATGCACAATCATTTTACTTCTTTTCTTTCTTAATATTGTTATGTAATGAATTTTGAGTAAGGGCAAGATTGATGAGTATTTACTTCTTTTCTTTCTTAATATTGTTATGTAATGAATTTTGAGTAAGGGCAAGATTGATGAGTAATTATAAAAAGAATGGCTAATCAAAATTCTAAGCCCCTATTTGACAACCATTATTTGGGGAAAATAGATTTTAAATAGTGATTTTTAAGAGAGTGTGTGGTTAAAAAGAACGGAAAAGTTGAAAGTTTACGTGCAAATTATTTTATTATGTAAATGTATGGTTGAAAATGAGTATGTAGAAAAAAAAGTTTGAAAATAATTGTTGTCAAACAGTGTTTCAAATATAATTAATTCGTAAGTAGGCCATGTATCCCAAGTGTATTGTAAGTATTTATGGCGTAATTAGCAAATTTCCTTTCACTAAAAAGAAAAGGCCTTCTAGCGATAGAGACTAAAAGGGAACTTCCCAAAAACCAAAGGAGGATATGTCCAGCTGCACTAAGTCAAGGGCCTAGTTGGCATCCAACAAGTTAGAATAGTTTGCATCCATGAGGGGCTGAATTGAAAAATCTTTGTCTACATGCTTGATTCTTTGTTGGCGAGTCCAATTCTGATATGCTCTTACTTGTCAAAGTTCAATCTCAAATGTCATGTAACTTTATCTCGTAGCTTTTCCTTGTAATATTATTCTAATATATATATATATATATATATAAAGAATTTGTGAAGTGGTTCTTCTATAATATCCAGAGAAAGTGTTGATATTTTACTTGTATAGCTGAATCTAAATCTTTCATGTTTCTTCTTTATTTCTTATTCTTTTTTTTTTTGTTCATGGGGGGATAAAATCCAATCGGACTATAAGAGAGAAATCAAAGTTTAGTTTTCATTTCAAAGCTTTATGAGATAAATGCTCATGTATAAATGATACTATTGCATACACGGTGCTGAATTTGGGTTCCATCTTGGTTGCTTATGCAGGATGCTGAATTTGAGTTCAGCATGTATGGTGGCAAACGGCAAGCACACAGCCTGCTTATAATCTACTTTTCCCGTGTTCTATTATTTTTCATTTTAGCGAACCAACTGTAGTGACCTGAAATAATTCAAGTACTTGATGATTTATTTGTCGAGAATTGTGCCAAATAAAATGAGCTGAATTATAGTACAATCTAACATGGTACAACATGAAACTCCCCATGTCAATTTTAAGTCGACTAAACCGAAACAAAACATAAATTCAACTATCATTTAAGAACCAAATAAAATCTGGTGATCAGCGTGAAATTTCACTATAAGTTGGGCGCCTGCCAAGTGACATTTTTCCGCTGTAATGTTATCAGTTATCCTATTGAAGCTGCCAACCTCGAAATGCTAGGTAATCTGAAAGGAACAAGTCCATGGCTAAGGACTGAATGATAACATTCCCGAGAGCACAAGAGACCAAACAGAACATCAATAAAAATTATCATTTGGTCGATCTTAAAATATATTGAAAATGGAATTTAATTTATCTTTATGATTGTTTATTTGCGCGTAGCCACTTCAAGAACTACTGAGCTTGTTTGACAGGACTTTTTAAGACTAACAAGATACTCTTGAACATGTTTAGATAATCTTTTGAAAGTATTTTAACTAGCTAAAAGAGCTTTAAGATGGAATTGATTTAATGTAACGTTTTCAGAAAACTCTTTTACACGGAAGTAAAAGTGGAAATTTTGTCAAACAAGCCTTAAGTATTACAAGTCATTTAGATGTTGTTCTCTTTGTGTTTTGAATTTTGAATTCATTTTGGATTTTGTATTTTGAGTGTCTATTTTGAGATTGTTGAAAATGTATTCTTTTTGGCATTTTAAAAAATTGTTTCGAAAATACCGAAAACTCATTTTGAAAATTTTGACTTGATTATAATTGAAAACTTTTTGGCATTTTAAAAAATTGTTTCGAAAATACCGAAAACTCATTTTGAAAATTTTGACTTGATTATAATTGAAAACGCCCAAAACGACAAAGTTGTCATTTTAAATTTTCTTTGTAAAGTTTTAACTTGTTTTCAAAAACGCGTTTTCGAAAATAAGAAAGAGAACGTGTTTTCACTGTTTTGAAAAATTGAAAACAAAAAACGACTTGCAAATAATAAAAAGACCATACCCTTATCGTTCTTTGTTTGAGTTTGATGTGTTTCTCGAGGGCCTTGAAAAAGTTGTAATTTGTTTCGTAATTAATTAATTAACGAATTAGAGAAACAGAAACCATCCAACCATATAATTACTGGGAAAAGAACGACTTTTTGTCCGAAATTTCTTCTGTTCGAACTGAAAATAGCAGCCATTTCACAAAAAAAACTGTAGGCTTCACTATTCCATTGAATAATTTTCTAATTATCCAACCTAACCACATGAATTACACACTAAATTTCGGATTAAAACACGGATTATACAAGTTTCTTACTTAAGCCAGGGATCAAAGTAGTCACTGCAAAAACTTGAGGGTACAGCAGTAAGCTCCAAACGACCTGTCCATTCCTCTCCTGGCTTCAAGGTGATCGGTTTCTCAAATGCTGCTCCATCAACGCAAAGCATCTGTTTGTACTCTTCGTCGCCAAAATCTGCCATTGCTTTCGATTTTTTCTCCCATGGATTCCACACAGCTGTATACAAAACAAAATTTCACTTGTATATATATATTGGTATAGCAGAAGAAAGCCGATGAAAAATTTCCTTTGAAGCATCTTACCAACATCCGGTAGACCTTCTTTTCTTATCACGTATGTTCTCTTCCTTTCATGGTCGAGAACCGCAATGCAATTTGGAGAGCTAAGATAAACGCGATCTACCTGCAAGTAAAGGGAAAAGAATCTTCTTCGGTTAGAGCATTCTCATCCATTCTCTCCAAAATGAAATTTACCAAATGTAAAATGTGAATTGATATCTTATCGCATGTTACAAAAACTTGTAAAATGTTAAAAGATTTACCTCGGATTCAAATGTCAGGGCATCTCCTTGCTCCGTAAAGAGTTCTCTTTGGCAAAGGTTGTCAAGATAGTCCAGCGTCTCCAAACCTTCTAGTCTCACTTCACTATCGGACGACAGTCCAAATAAATTGGAGAAATATAATTAAATTGAATTCCATCCGTCATGTGTGCCAAAGGTTTAACATTTACCTTATGTCGGAAAGGGACAAATATGTATGATACCCAAATGAGAAGCTAAAAGGTTTCCCATTGATGTTCCTAACACGAGATATCACTGCCAAGTTTCCATCCGATGCCAGAGACACTCGAACACGAAGTTCAAAACTGAGGAAACGAGAGAATTTTTCATCAGAAAGATAGAATATAAGAAACAGAATAAGCAGCATGTTACAAAGCTCCAAAGCATTCTAGTTCTTACCCATGAGGCCAACATTTTGGTTCTTCTTCTCCTGGTTTGAGTAACAAGTCAACGAAGGATTTACCACGGATATCATAATTTAGCAAAGGCGGGGCATCGTCCTCAATGGTCCAAATTTTGTTCCTGGTAAATCCTTGTTCAAGTGAACCACAGTTTCCAAACTGAAAGCATCATCATTGAGATACTCGAGTCAAGGATTTGTAGTTTAAAATTTATGTCAAATATATACAATAAGCTGCAGCCTGCAGTTTACCTGGGGAAAGCAAACAGAGATTCCTCCACGCATCGCTTTTGGGGACTTAAAAATGGCCTATAAACGATTTAAAGCCTTATAGACAAGGTATCGTTCAAAAATAACAACAGGAGGAAAGTTCAACAAAAAATTAATCAGCATACATGAGAACTCAAGGACCTCTCTCAATTATCATGAAATTGACAAATTTTTTTCTTTTACAAAACTTTGAGCAGATAGAAAAGTCAACCAAATTTTCTCTCCTGAAGCACAATCCTAATGGAAATTTTCCATAAGTTCGAAGTTGTCATTAGTCTATTACCTTTAATGGAAGGCAATCAATATCCTGTATGTACATAATCTTGACTATAGTTGATTTTATCAAAAATTCATCAAGTATATCAGGAATTCAAGTAAGATCTAGAACTACTAAGTTTAAACATGGGATCACCAAAATAGGATTTAGTCGATAGAACAATTTCAAAAAATCCCAAAATTAACTAGTACATAATATTACATAAGTCCTGCTTATGGTAAGTAGGTGGCACTTACTCTAAAATGGAAAGAGGCATCATTTAATATAACCATAAGCCTAGTATAATCAAATTTTGTGTTAGAATGTTGATGTTAGGAACTAGTGGTATAGATTTAACTTTTGCTCAATGCTTAATTCATAATGATAGTCCGACTGTTCAAACATCATATCCTTCTGGGACATTATCCATGTCAACCTTTTATCCTCAATTGTTAAATTATAGCACATACGGATTCTTCCCCATAAACTTCCGCATTTCCTATGGTCAATAGGTAAAGATTAGAATATTTAAATATTTCTACCTTTAGCCACTTGAACCTTGTAAGGATGTCAATAACATCAATTATTTACCAAGAAATATAACTATTTAACATTAGTTTAGATAAAAGCTTAATGAGTTTCAGAATCAAAATCACACCTTACTGCTGGAGAATAGAAGTTCTTCGCCTAGATCATTCCGCCATGAGATCACCTGTCCTCCATGCAAATTAATCTGTATAATCATTTTAACTTGTATTCAATAAGAACTTCAATGAGGTAGCTGTTCAAAACTAATGAGTGAATTATGCCATGTATAAAAATATTCTTTCAATCAATCAAAATAGGGGAACGTAGAAAATTTTATTTGTTAAAAAAATGTATAAAAAAGGATCAATCATGGGATCTTACCCGAGCAGATGCCCCCTGAGGATTCCGAAGCACCACCTGATCGATCCCACTCCAGTCCTTCATCACTTCGATTGCTGCTCTATGGTCCCAGACTGCTGCAGATTTCCCCATTCTTTTTCAATGCAGAACACCACAACGTGAATCGTTTTTCCTCTCAATCTCCAAAATTTTTAAATCCTAATAAAAAATTTCAAATTAGAATAATCTCAATAAGAAGACACATGTCAGTATGAAAGCAAATTCATCTGAAATAACACCAAAACCTTTCTTGCAAAATTTTTTGTCGGGACGCCATACAAATTTAAAAACCACCGACTAGTTATCATTTGCTACATTACCCTTATCATCATACTCCCACAGATTCAGATGAAAATCTTGACTTGAAGTTTATGAAAATACGTCATGGTTTACATTTCCAAATTTGCCTAGAGATATCTACAAAATGTAACATTTGACAATGGCATACAAATATTCTTCTAGTAACCTATATTTAAGGCAAAAAAGTCGGCTATAACTCACCGAAAGTCTACTAAAAGGAATCTCGTTTCCGCATTTAGATGATGATATAGAAAATAGACTTGCAAACATATATAAAGAGAAATTCAAATTCACCTCTTCAAATTTCCAAAGAAATACTTCCAGAAAAGCTTAAAAATTCTTCAGAGCAACTAACGGAAAAACCCCAGTTTCTAAATCTGAATCTTGGAACAAGGAAATCTCGCGGAAAGTAAATAAATCTCAGTACATTCAAGAAAATCCTTGGTATCTTCTTGAATTTTCAAAATAAACTCAAATTCACCTCAACAATACCTAAAGGTTAACTATTCCACAAAATTTGGAACTTTGAGATGAAGCATTCAAATTCAAGAGAGCCCATTTTAAGTAAACAACAAAAAACGTATTAATTAAATTAAGAAAAATGCAACACAATGTCAACTTTATACAATGCATTAGTGTGAAATGAAGTTAATGATTAACCGTGAATGATGATGATTCAGATTTCACGGAGGACTGATACCTGGGCTAGGAAGCAAGAATGTGGGAAGATGGGATGGCCAGAACTAAATATGAAATAATTATATAAGTAAAAATGGGCTTAAATAATTATTTTTGAATGTGGGTAGAGACGGAGATACGTGAAGTACGTGTCATTGTACAAAGCGTGGAGTAGGAATGTTAAATGTACACGTGGGTGCACAAGTGTAAATGCTTGCAAAATAAATCATGCTAATGGATGATTGTTCGATAATTTAAATCCATACAATGGTATATGATTGAATTTTGGGATTGGATTAAATAATCAGAAAGAAAAATCCATACAATGCCATGTGATTGAATTCTGGATTGGATATTATAATTTTAAAGAAGATAAGTTTGAAATTTGATTAGAACTGTACATTTAAGTCAATAATTTCTGTTCTATCACGCACAACCATATTTCAATACACGATTCATGATTTTAGTGGTCTATTTGAAGAGATGGGAATTGTTGAGTGGATCGAGCACACTTGAAAAGTGCTATACAATAGAAAGCTGATTTACATATTGTGTTTGATTCTAATTAAAGGAGAATCGAGAGAGGAGCTTTTTTATCCGACTTTCTTGGCTCAAGAACACTGATTTTAAAAATGAGTTACCTTCTTTGGCTCTTACCATTTAAGATTGCTAATGCTGAGTAGAAAGTCAATGATTGAGTATTAGAGAAGAAGATCCAACTTATACATATATTTTTCATTTAGGAATGATAAAAAAATCGAAGAGAAAAAGCAAAAAGACTTGGTGCAAGTACGATTAGACAAGATTATCAAAATAGAAATATATTCATCCCTATTTAGCGAATTAAAATTTCGATAAAAAAAAATTCAAAATCAACAATTAATTTTAATAACATATTTTATGAGATCTTCAATTTTTATCAACTGTGTAATCACTAATCAGTGTTGAACATGCATTTCACGTTATTCTAAAATATTTTATAAGTCTGTAAAAGTATTATTTGGTACCAATTTGTTGGGAAGATTTAACAAGTCTCAAACTAAAGAAAATGAAATTTAGGATGAAAATCTAAGAGAAGAAAATTGTACTGTCAAAACTCAACTTCTATTATTCAAATTTTTTTTATGATAAAATATTGCAAATGAGTAACATTTTTATATTACATAAGAATTAATTATTAATACATGAATTTAAACACTCATTATAATCTCTAGATACATGAACATAATTAAATTCATTTATAATCTAAATTCATGTAGATCAAGATTTATTAAGTCAAAATTCATTAAATTTAGATTAATGTTAATGTTTATTAATTTAGAATTAGTAACACGAAATTCATACACGGCGAGAATTTTATAGTATTTACATATTAAAAAATCAAAAGTAAAGTATTATCAAAATAATTAAATTGTAATGGGTTAAAATCGTCCAGATAACTATTCTCATTTGATGTGATATTTAATTTAATATATTATACAGAGACATTTCATTGAATTTTATTAAAAAAATAATTTTTAAATGCACCAAATAGGAAATTAACGTATCAAGTATATGGAAAAATCTTTAAAACAGTAAGGTATTATCACACAAACAATATATTTCTTCCACGTTTGTTCTAACTTTTGAATTTTTCTGTCTTTATTTATGTATGAGCTTGTTAACACGTGTATTCATTAATGTCGAAGATAAGCAGTTTTGTCAAAATAATCACTTGTGTTTCGTATTAATTTATCTTGATCAAGAAAATTAATTACCAAGTAATAGAGGTGGAATCTTGGAATCACGTGTCAAGGAGACACCACCAAATTAGTTATTACGAGAGTCACGTCGGGGAGTACCCAGTGGCGGAGCACTCGGTCATGGGAGGCGATCGCGCGTGCTAGGATCCCTCGGAAATTTTTTTGGGAAGTTGCTGTCGCGCTGGTGCCTGACTGGTTCGTCTTCTCCGGCTGGGCTTCTGCTGATTTATTTATTTATTTCTTTATTTATTTTTTTATAATTTAAAGTTTGGCCTTTGGGCCGTTAGCCTGTTGCTTGTAGTTCTAACCCAGCCAGCACTCTTTTTATGGATAAGCATGAATGTTCTTTTTCTCTTTGAATAGTATTCGAAGTCTCTGCAAATAAATTCTGCAGCATTGGAACAATCAATCGGCAAAACCAAATTGGAAGAATTAGAGATCGAAAATGTCCGATCAAGAGGAGGATGAGAAAACGGCCGATTCTCCGGCGCACAGTAATGTTAAAAGTAAAAGGCCAGATCTCACTTTTTTCTTTTTTTATTATCCATGTCTATTTGGTCCTGATGTTTTGATTTTTTCTAGGATTTTAGATTAATAATTATTTATCTATCTATTATTAGCGTTGCGTTTATGCTGAATAATTGGTTTTATCTATCTATAGGGTACATAATTTTTACATTCAC
>CAIGRO010288171.1:0-25575 GCA_903798355.1 Fraxinus baroniana
CAAAATTTTAAAATTTTCTAGGTGGAAAATTATACCAATCAAACACACTTATAGCTTGTTTCGTAGAGATTAAAATCGGATTAAAATTGAAAAACTAGTTGTTATTGTTGACTTTTATTAGACGTGTGAGATCCAATAACAGCCATATTTCAATTTTAATTGGATTTTAATTGTTACCAAACAACCTTTTATTTAACAATTCCCTAGAAAACAAGTTCTATGCAATTATTTTCTTTGAAATTCATTTTCTTTCCACTCATTTTTCACTCTACCAATCAAATGGACCCCTAAAAAAGCTTCGTCTTCTTCTCCCACCCAATCACCTCAATACCAAAAACTTCTTCGCTCACTACCACCACTCACCCACCACTCATCGAGAAGAAGTTACTGGTTTGGGTCTTGGGTTTGGGTTTGGAGTGGGTGGTGGGGGGCTTTTGATTTGGGTTTTGGTTTTTTTAATTTTTTAATTTGATTATTTTATTTTAAGCAACAGTAAAATATAAATTTATTATTTAATTGGTTTTGACTCTCATTGGTAATGTTTTGAAACATTTGGGTTTATGTTTGCAATTGATTCTTTATTTTTTTTTTCTTTTCTTTCTTTTCTTTTTGTTATATTTAAATAAAAGAGTATATTTGTCATTTCACGAATTTTTATTAAGAAATTTGATAAAAATTGATGAAAGTGACATTTTCATGATGAATTGTGTAAATAAGGTGAAAATGCAAGAGTTAAAACATGAGGACGTTTTTGCAAAAATGCCACACGTACGTTTCTTGCTAGTAAGACAGAGCAAAATGGGACGATCAATTATGCGCTTCTGCCAATGAATATGAACCGCGATAGTATCGCAGGCTCCTCCTGAATTGCAACTTTCCCGATTCAAACCCTAACCCTAATCCTACCCTCTTAAAATGGATCCTCTGACCGAAATCGAAGACCCTCGAGCTGCTTCCAATGGCGACAACAACCACGTTTCCAAGAAGCCGAAGCTTTCCTTCATAACTGAACCCGAAATTCGGCAAGAGTTTGCCCATCACAAGCCCGGCATCGCCCGTATTAACAACGGCAGCTTTGGAAGCTGCCCAGCCTCCATCATCGCTGCCCAGAAGCGATGGCAGCTGCGCTTTCTCCAGCAGCCTGACGACTTCTTCTTCAATCATCTGCAGCGGCAAATCCTCCATTCCCGCACCATTGTCAAGGACCTCATCAATGCCGACCATGTGGACGAGGTGTCGATTGTCGACAATGCCACAACTGCCGCAGCCATTGTTCTTCAGCACGTTGGATGGGCCTTTGCGGACGGCCGCTTCCAGAAGGGTGATGCTGTTGTCATGCTCCACTGCGCCTTCCAGGCCGTCAAGAAGTCCATTGAGGCTTATGTTACTCGGGCAGGGGGGTCTGTCATTGTGGTTCACTTGCCGTTTCCTGTGAATTCGAATGAAGAAATCATCGCTGAGTTTCGGAAAGGGTTGGCCAGAGGTAAGGCCAATGGTAAGAAAGTTAGGCTAGCCATAATTGATCACATAACATCCATGCCCTGTGTTGTGATTCCTGCATGTGAGTTGGTTAAGATTTGTAGAGAAGAAGGTGTGGAGCGTGTATTTGTAGATGCCGCTCATGCTATTGGTAGTATTCATGTGGACGTTAAGGAAATTGGGGCTGACTTTTATGTGAGCAATTTGCATAAATGGTTTTTTTGTCCACCTTCCGTGGCCTTTTTGTACTGTCGTAAATCACCTCTATCGCCTGACTTGCACCATCCTGTGGTTTCACATGAATATGGGAATGGACTGGCCATAGAGAGTGCATGGATTGGAACTCGTGACTATAGCTCTCAGCTGGTTGTTCCTGATGTTTTAGAATTCATTAATAGGTTTGAAGGGGGTCTTGAGGGACTTCGGAAGATGAACCATGATGCAGTCGTTGAAATGGGAGAAATGTTGGCCAAGGCTTGGGGAACGAATCTTGGTTCCCCTCCAGAGATGTGTCCGAGCATGGTGATGATTGGTTTGCCGTCGAGATTGGGAGTCTTGAGTGACGATGATGCATTGAAGTTGAGAACACATTTGCGAGATCATTTCGGGTTGGAAGTCCCCATACATTTCCAGATGCCAAGAGATGGGGAGATCAGAGCTGCTGATGGGGATGGTTGTATAACAGGGTATGCTCGGATTTCTCATCAAGTGTACAATACACTTGATGATTATGTCAGGCTAAGAGATGCAGTTAATCAACTTCTCAGCGATGGAGTGGTGTGCAAGATGCTTTGGAGAGAGTGAAGAGGTACATATCTGTATCATGAACTCGTAAACTTCTTTGGATTTTGAGTATGCTTTTTCTAGTTCAGTTATTACTATGGCTATCATCTTGATTAGTTTTGTGACATTTGAACACAAGCTGACATTTCTTTTTAGAATATGTATATCATATTTCATATAACTAGCTAAGACAATTTAGTCATTTATGAAGCAAAAGTCCTTTATATGTGATGCTTCATGGTACCCCACCTGTAATGACCCAAAAACGTGTTGCTTGTACTACATTATCTTTTAGGCTTAGCAGTGTACTCCATCCATCATTTGTATAAATGATCGAGTGATTATTTTTTTATCAACTTCTTTTGATTATCTCAATTATTCATAGGCTATGCATTGTGCATTTTATATGGGTGTTACCCAACTTGCACAGATGCATTATTATTTGTCATGGGAAAATAAAGGATGAATTACTATTCTATGTTAAACTGGCGTAACTTAGTTCTTTAGTCTAGGATGAGAAAGGAGGTGGTTATTCAGAGTCATTTGGCATATCTTGAATAGAATATCAACTATATATGGTATAAGAAATATAATTTGACTATAAGGAACCAAGCTGGAGGGTAAGGTGGTCCAGCTGTCTTATGGGGCATCAATAGGTAGTAAGGTGTTAGGATTAGCTTTCACAATGAGCATGCGTACAGCGTAATACAGTTGAAAAGATGTTTTTGTGGTTTAATTTGAGTACATGCATAATTTTGTACATGTATGAAATGCAACTTTTTTATAAAAAAAAATTAACTACACGCGTATGTGATCGAGTTAAAGTGATCAAAGAAATAATTAGATATATCATTCCATCACTCTTAATTTTCTGGTGCTCAATCTGATGATAAAAAAATATTATACAAATTATTACTTATAAATATGCATGGAACACAAAAATAGATCGCCAAAAGTATCTTTCTTTCCATTCAACGTGGAAGGTTTTGATCACCTTTATATTATAATTTAGCTTTATGAAGATGGATATCTCAACTTGCAGCTTGTAGCACATTCAGCCCGGATGAAGAGTTCTAAAAGGTACATATTGGCGCCACTCCTAAACCTCATTTATGCCATATTCACAATACCTTGAGAATCTCGTGTGACAAACAATAATTATCTCTTAGGACACACAAATCAATTCTTTAGATAGAAGAAAGCTCCAAAAAATGTTCCTTGCCATCTCTCTGGAATGTACCCTTTACTATTTTGTTTGTTTCTCATGAATTGGTTATGATATAAAACTTAAAAGAATTCATGGCTGCATGATATCTATTTTCAATATTTTGTTAAGCCACATATGGTGAAAGGGATTGAAGATGAATCCTACATTGATATCTACCATTTATTTTCTCAGATTTACTTCTCAAGAAAATTCATATACATTGCATGGGATTTTTGTATATACAAATAAAAGTGGTAAAAATTTTGACTATTTAGTTGTTACCTCATGTTTAGTAGTCTAGCATAGAAGAACTTCTATGATATATTTCGAAACTGGTTACCTGCTTTTAATGCTACTTGTCCTTGGCGAGTTTTGCCCCTAAGTTCTCCTTAAATGGGTCCATTGTTTTCTCAAAGAAAGATTTTGGGACCATTTTCTGTTCATTTATGTGAAAATTCACGCCATTTTATCTCCAGAGTCGGTCAAATCTGCCATGCCAGCAGCTAGTGACTGATGCTGCAATTTATTGTTTTTCCTTCCATCTCTGCACTGTGACGAACATTATGTTTATATCTACGTTATAAGCAATGTTTAAAAAGACTAATTGGGTACTAAGGCGTTTTGTCGCCATGACACCTCGAGGTGGTTTGAGATGTCAGCAAGCTTTCACACCTCATTGTATAGAGCAACTAAAGAATTCAAAAGAATATGAACATGAAAAAGTATGCCTGACGATGGAACAATCATAGGATAAGGGGAAATGAGAGAGAAGAAGAGAAAGGAGGGAGATAGAAGGAGGGAGGTAGAAAGGTCTTGAGAATTAGGCGGACGGGAGCGAAGAAGAGAGAATTTAGGGGCGAATATTAATTTTTATTCATATGAAAGTTGTTTTTATTACAGTGCTAAAACCCCTTTATATAGATTTTCAAAAATCCTATTTTAATTTAATTAAGTTTCCTAAAAAGTACTGAATTGAAAACTATATTAAATAATATCTATACTAATATTCCATCAATGCCCTTAGTATACCATAAATCATTTTTATATTCATAATAAAAATAATTAACAAAATTTTAAATCTGACTTGTAAACAAACATAAAACAGATCAAGAAAGTAAAAAATCAGAAGTTCTCAAATTATTAATCATCAACAAAATTATAATCTATTACTATTTACTAGAAGTGGAGACAACTAAAAAATTTCATATATCATCACCCTATTAATATGTTCTTTTAAGGAAATTATTTTCCCAATTGTCAACATCTTCATTACAAGTTTCTTTTCATTCTTTATTTTATGATTACTAGGCGGAGCTTTGCTTTGACATGTTGTTAAGTCGTTTAATAAGGTTGTCACTGAACCATGTGAGCTAGACTTGGGCTAGTTCAAAATTAAAAGTCTTGATCTCAAGTTTGGCCTTTCAAATTACAAGCTATAGCCCATCTATTTCTATGAGCTTCGTTTCATTTTGAGCACATCCAAATTAATATTTCTTTTTCTCAAAAAAAGTTTGCTTCCGTTCCCATTAAAAAAAAAAAGGTTTTATATATAAATTGGGATTTTGGCGCAAATAGTTTTTAACCTTTTCCCTTCGTGCGTTTTTGGTCCCTAACTTTTATTTTTCGGTTGAGATGTCTGGAACCTATGCCTTTAGGCCCTCAGACGGTCCTTTAGGACTCTATGTTACCAATAAAAAAAATCAGTTTTTCCGATAAAAATGACTACACTGCCCATATCATGGATATAAAATAAAATAAAATAGGGAAAAAATGAAAGATAGAAATAAAAAGACAAATAAATGAATAACCAATAACCATCGTATCAAATTGTGCCCCTCTTCATCATGTCTCCCCCCATTCTGCAACTCCGAAATCCCCTCTCTCTCTCTCCGTGTGTTATATACGCGCGCACACTAGAAAGGAATACAACCATGGTTGTTCGTTCACTTTTCATATATAAAGAAATAGCAATTAGAGATAATGGAAGGTAAACTATGTTTATGTTGAGAGAGAATTGAAAGTTTCCAAGAAAGAGTGAAGAAAAAGATGGGTGTGGGTAAGGGGGATAGACAGGATGTTAGGTGCTGAGCCCATGGTTTTTATAGGATGGTTATTGATTATTCTTTTTATTTTTGTCTTGTCTTTTTCTATTTATTTTATTTTATGTTATGTTCATTTAACTAACTGTAAGGGCATCTCTTGCTTTTTACGAAAAAAAAAATGACTTTGTAAACGTCAAATGGACGGAAACTGTCCAAAAGCTTTTGGATGCCTACGTGGATTATGTCTCGTCGGAGTCGAGTTCCTTTCAGCCGGAGATGAATGATGCCACAAGGAAACAATTAAATGTCTATTCGAGGCGAAAGACTAAGAATTAGTAGAATTCGAGTTTATTTGGACTATTGTAGTTTGATTTTGACAATATTACCTTTTATTTCAAGTTTGTTTAGATAGAAAGTTTATTTAATTTCAAAGTCCTCCTCTATAAAAAGGGACCTACAAATGCACCTGGATTATATCAATAAAACTATTTCTCTTGCCTCAAATTCTTCCCTTTGATCCCCTTTGTTCTTATTGTTCTTCATCAATTTGTTTTCGCAAAAGGTCCTTTTGGACTCTATATGATCAGTTTTATTGATAAAAATGACTACACTGCCCTTATCATGGATATAAAATAAAATAAAGTAGGAAAAAAAACAAAAGAAATAAAAAGACAAACAAAAGAATAACCAATAACCATCATATCAAACTGTGCCCCCCTACATCATGTCTCCCCCCATTCTTCAACTCCAAAATTCTCTCTCTCTCTCTCTCTCTCTCTNCTCTCTCTCTCTCTCATGCACACACACACACACACACTAGAAAGGAATACAAGTTCAACCATGGTTGTTCGTTCACTTTTCATATATAAAGAAATGGCAATTAGAGATAATGGAAGGTAAACTATGTTGACATTGAGAGAATTGAAAGTTTCCATGAAAGAGTGGAGAAACAGATGTTGGGTGGGGGTTTAGGTGCTGAGCTTATGGTTTTTATAGGATGGTTATCGATTATTCTTTTTGTTTTGTCTTGTCTTCTATTTATTTTATTTTATGTTATGTTCATTAAACTAACTGTAAGGGTATCTCTTTCTTTTTACAAAAAAAAAATTGACTTTTTAGCCGTCAAATGGACGGAAGCTGTCGAAAGGCTTTTGGATGCCTACTTGGATTATATCTTCTCAGAGTTGAGTTCTTTCCACCGGAGAGGAATGATGCAACAAAGAAACAACTAAATGTCTATTCGAGGCGAAAGACTAAGAATTAGTAGAATTTGAGTTTATTAAGATTATAGTAGTTTAATTTTGACAATGTCACCTTTTATTTCAAGTTTGTTTAGATAGGGAAGTTTATTTAATTTCAAAGCCATTTTCTATAAGAAGGAACCTACAAACACACCTAGATTATATGAATAAAACTATTTCTCTTGCCTCAATTCTTCCCTTTGATCCCCTTTCTTCTTATTGTTCTTCATCAATTTGTTTGTGCAAACAGTCCTTTTGGACTCTATATGACCATTAAAAAAATCAGTTTTTTTCGATAAAAATGACTACACTGCCCTTATCATGGATATAAAATAAAATAAAATAAAATAGGAAAAAATGAAAGATAGAAATAAAAAGACAAAAATAAAAGAACAACCAATAACCATCATATCAAACTGTGCCCCCCTACATCATGTCTCCCCCCATTTCTCCAACTCCGAAATCCTCTCTCTCTCTCTCTCTGTGTGTGTGTGTGTGTGTTAGACACACACACTAGAAAGGAATACAACCATGGTTGTTCGTTCACTTTTCATATATAAAGAAATAGCAGTTAGAGATAATGGAAGGTAAACTATGTTGAAATTGAGAGAGAATTGGAAGTTTCCATGAAAGAGTGAAGAAACAGATGTTGGGTGGGGATTTAGGATGTTAGGTGCTGAGCCTATGGTTTTTATAGGATGGTTATTGATTATTCTTTTTGTTTTTGTTTTTGTCTTGTCTTTTTCTATTTATTTTATTTTATGTTATGTTATGTTCATTTAACTAACTGTAAGGGCATCTCTTTCTTTTTACAAAAAAAATTACTTTTTAGCCGTCAAATGGACGGAAGCTGTCCAAAAGCTTTTGGATGCCTACTTGGATTATATCTCGTCAGAGTTGAGTTCTTTCCACCGAAGTGGAATGATGCAACAAGGAAACAACTAAATGTCTATTTGAGGACTAAGAATTAGTAGAATTTGAGTTTATTTAGATTATAGTAGTTTGATTTTGACAATGTTACCTTTTATTTCAAGTTTGTTTAAATAGGAAGTTTATTTAATTTCAAAGCGTTTCTCTATAAAAAGGGACCTACAAACACACCTGGATTATAAATCAATAAAACTATTTCTCTTGCCTCAATTCTTCCCTATGATCCCCTTTCTTCTTTTGTTCATCAATTTGTTTGCTCCTACATCACCGGGTATCTCCCCACTAAACTCTAAACATCTGAATGAATTATCTTGTGTAATTACAGAAACAATATCATCTGATATTTGTCTTGTAAAACCTACAGAGAAAGCAAATTATCTTTTGAAAGGTTTCTTCTATACCCCCCTTGGTTTGAAACGTATTATTGGTTAACATTTTTATTTTTCTCCCATCCTCCAGCAACAAGGGTCTTTCTACTCTGAAAAATCTTGAAAATGGAAACAAATTGCATTTTGCTTGCTTGTTCCGCCTATACAGTTTGAATAACAAAAAAATATTGTCTGGATACGTTGACTGAAAATAAATGCTAGAGAAATGAGTCAAGATCAGGTGATTTAATTCAATCCAAGTTCTATGGACGTCTCAAGGATACATTTGCTCAATGGGATAATCCAGAAACTCTGGGATAATTACCTTGTTTAAACTCGAAGTCCCTGGGCTAGGATGGAGACTCTTATAGCTAATATCAAGTATGTCTAGTGCTAATGGTCCATTTTCTTCTTGTTAATGCAGCGACAAGAATGCACCAGATTGTTTAAATTTTTATCTCTCTCTCTCTCTCTCTCTCTCTCTCTATATATATATATATGTGTGTGTGTGTGTGTGTGTGTGTGTGTGTGTGTGTGTGAACTTGCTGTGCCTCCACTATATTCATTCTCCCTGCAGTAGTAGGAGTATTGATATACCTCTTAATTGAAGGGCAGACAGCTTTGTTACTTACAGGCTAAAGCCTTGTGGCATAGCTGGTTGATGTTTATCTTCTTGTAGGACAGATGACTTGCAAATATTTGCCTGGTCTCAGATGTCCGTGACTTTGCCCTGAATCTGAATGACAGAATTGTAGAGGACACCAAACAGCCAAGCAAAGATCGTGGTATGTACTACTCACTGGAAACCATTGAGGGTTCTGCCATTGCTAAAAAACTAAGCTGACATAGCTGTGTATGAGCATTGTTAGATATCTGTTGGGTCGTGACAATAAATTTGTAATGGTGTTGTCTTTTATCCTTGAAAATTGAGAAGCAAAATACTCCTGGATTGCAATGTACTTTCTTGAAGTTAATTGTAGGATCCATCAGGGTTCACTGGGTCAGTTTTTGAACTTTTAGCTTATTGATGCCTTGAGAAACCTTTTTGCATTCGGTGATATTATTGTAAATATGAGCAATTACTTTCTGATAAATGACGAGTTTGACTATTGGGTCTGGGCAGTGAATCAGTGACTCTTTCCCTCGATGCATTTATCTTGGAATAAATTGAGTTAACGGGATATTAACTTCTTTGGGAATAAGTTTTTCAGTGTTGACTTTGCCCCACTTCCTAAATAAATAGAAGAAATTGCCCATTGATGGTTGAGTAAAAATACAACCATGAAGGAAATTATAAACAGGATTTGTAGAGAGAAATATTGTTGCAAAGGAAGATAGTTGTCATTGGGCTTGTCTTCCACATTCATAGGCAACTAAGTGGCTGAACTTCAAACTTTGCAATCTGAGTTAATCAATGGTCGTTTAGCTTCCCTTGCATTATTACTCACTTAAAAATTTGGAAGCGTTACTCATTGGTCGCTTAATGGTTATTCAATCATCACTTGTTTGAAATTTGATACTCCCACCCACTCGATACAAATCACAATCAATCATCACTTGTTTGAAATTTGATACTCCCACCCACTCGATACAAATCACAACGTGTTCAACGGAATTTAGACGCGAAAAGTTGGCTATGCTTAACTTGTGGTACCATTTATGCATCAAGTTAAGCCCTTGTTTGTCTATCATTAAGTAGGAAAATGAGTTTTGAAATAATGAATTTTTGGAGAATGTTTGAATAAAAAAATTTAGGTTTACGTGCAAAATATTTTATTGAGAATATATTGTTGAAAATAAGTTTGACAAAAAAGAGATTTAGAGCTTGTTTGGTTTAGATTTTTTGGAGGAAGAATTGATTTTGAATAGTGATATGATGTGAAATGTGTGTTTGAAAAAGAAGAAAAAAGTATTGATGTGATGTAAAAATATTATTTTATTGAAGAATGTGTGGTTGAAAAATAAGAATTAATTTATTGTAGAATTGAAAAATCCAAACCAAACAGGCCCTTAAAATAATTGTAGACAAATAGGGACTACATACGTCTTTGATTGTTTTGCTTAGTGTAAAAACAACATTGTGTCAACCACACATCTCATTTTCTCTATGTTAATGTACTAATTTTTCGTTAAAAACAACATTTGAAGCCCTAATCCCACAAGCTCCAGTTATTGAAGATGAGGTTGTTGGATGTAGATACATGGAGGTAAATTCTTTATTTATATACTTTGTTGGAATATGCAGTGTTCGTTCGTGGACAGAGACGGTTCTAAATGGTTTTGCACTCTTTTTATTGGAATCTTCGATTGAAAAGATCCTAACCCTAGTTTTTGCATTCCAGTCGGGCAAACAGAGACAGTTTTTTTTCGCAAAAAATGAGTTTTGGAATATTGTGTTTTTGAAGAATGTGCGGTTAAAAAGTAAGAATTTTCTTTTGAATTTACGTGCAAAATGTTCTATAATAAAAATATGTAGTTGAAAATGAGTTCGAGAAAACAATGTTTTTTTTATTGGTTATCAAATAGCGGCTAATTATCTTCCGGTGGAAAAATAATTATAATTTCTTCCGTTTCAATTCCGACAAGGAGTTCAATTCACAGTTAGAGGTCGGGAAGTCGTTCAAAGACATTGACGAATTATGCAAGCAGAAAGGAGTATTATAATTTGTTCACCATTATATTAATATAAGGAATTCGACCTCAAAATGGATAGAATTTTGCAAAGGAAGCAACTAGGCCAAAAATTAATGAAATGGGAATGTAAAGTAATTTTCGCCATTTTGCCATGCTTACACATGGCAGCAACATGAATTTTCAGATTGCATTTTGATTGTGCCATACATAGCGGCGGCAATGAGTCGAGCCGGCATGAATTCTCAAATTGCATTTTGATTGTGCCATGCATAGTGGTGGCAAGGGGCCGAGGGCTCAACTTATGAATTTTCAAATTGCATTTTGATTGTGTCATGCATGGCGGTGGCAAGGGGCCGAGCCGGTTTGGCCCAATTGCCCACGAGGCTTGACTTGATCCTATTGCCCACAAGCTCATTTGGAACGAGCCGAGCTTCGTTCTTCGAGGGCCAAGGCTGAACTTTGGCCGATAAGCTCTCGATTTTTTAAAGATAAAACCCTCATCCTTTAATCGGGTTTGGGACCACCTACTTAAATTTCGAGTAGGTGGAATTGAAAATTGTACATGAACAATTTATTTGTTATGTATATAAATTTTTTTTAAAAAAATTAAAAATAGTATTATAAAATAAACAAATTTTATTAATATGATTAAATTAAATATCATTGACGACATGCAATTTCGATATATTTATCTTGCAGTCGGAAATGGACGTCTTGTCAATCCTTCACGCACATTAATGCTTTCAAAGTATCTTTTTTTTTTGCCGGTTCTTGACCTCGAACATAACCCTCTTATCTACACTAGAAGCATACTTGAAAGTTACAGTGTTAATCGGATGTATTAGTAGATCTTTTTGCAATCGCATACTAACCATCAGCGTTCGTACTTTCGCCAGAAGTCAATTACTTTTTCTGAACTTTTTTTGATTGATGCATTACAAGGTATATGATGATTAAAGTCATCAAGTAATTTAGTAGACAATGTATTTGGACTTGCTTCTGATTATATGCGGTAGTCGCCTTTCAACATGGTGGGGAAGCCTAGCAGAACGGCTATCCCACACTTGGCTATGTATTACTAGAAGAATCCATTGCATCAAATTTGTACATATTGCATCAAATCTGTACATATTAATCTCTTCAAATAAATTTAATATTTCAGTTTCATCTTCTTCATATTAGTGAGGGAAGTAGGTGCAAAGAGTGCACGCCTAATACTTGTACCTATTCGTTGTGCATAAAATTCATACATTTCACATAAAATTTATTCTAAATTTCTATAAGTGATAGGTGTATTAAAAGTTAAAACTTTTGAAATCCGATCAATTACATATTTAGTACCTAATAAATTGTATCGAGAGCATGATGCATGCTAAAGGAAATAACATTGACAAGTTTTCCTAATATTTTCGAAACTTAAATTCCAGGGACGAGTTCTTTCCCTCCCCAAGGAGGATGATATAGTGCTAGAAATTAGCGGAACTGGTAGCATTCAATGTTTTTATTATAACTTTCTCTGGACAACTCCTATTCATGCATTATTAGCGGCATTAGAAAATATATTCATTTATATCCATCAAGTTATTATTTATGATCAGATTCTAGGTAAATTGGGAGTTCTGAAGGTTCAAAGTGATGCCTTAGGACTGGGAGAATACATTTGGGAGTTCAAGAGCTTCTATTTTTAGCATTCATTTATCTATTCAGTTAGATTCATTATATTAGCCTATAAACTTAGTTAACTCAAAATAAATAATGGTAAAAAAATGAGTAAAGTTAGTTAACATTAGTTTGTCAAAGAAACAAACTAAAAAGAAGAAAGAAAATGGAGGATAGCTTATATTAACAGAGTTCAACCCTGCAACGTGCTACCTAATGATCAATCTTAGTTGGACCATTTTTTAGGTTTATAATTCTTTGAAATTTTTACAATATTACCTAAACTCATTCAAGTATAACATAGTAAAATTTCAAAATTTCCTAACATCATTTAAGTAAGCAATTGAACATTACACGCCTAAAGCCATTCCCAGGTACAATGAACACAACACACGAAAAATGACATTACTTATTTTATCAACCTCCAAATGAATTGATACCAAATCCAACCAATAGAAGACTTATAGGGCTTTAAAATCTCACTAGTCTCATCCAAAAATTCGTAAAATCTAGTTCGAGGTGAGAGTTTGAAAATAGAACAGAAAGCCAAAACTTTTACTTACATGTTTACATGTCTAAATCCACACATCCAATCACATTTTCATGCCAACACTTATGCTAACATGTCATACTAATATGATTTAGTAAATATCAATTCATAGAGTTATATGAAAATTTAATTCCATGCCTAAATGAAGAATAAGTTTAAAACACAAACAATCTTCTTGTAAATATAGTCTTAGTCTTAATTTTTTAAAAAAAAATATTAAAGTGCATCCTACACATGGGAACCTTGATTTGACTTCCATCCCCTTCTCCACAATCCGTGCAATCTCCATCTATCCCCGACCTCTTCTCAATCTAACAATTTACATAGAGTAGGAGTGAGCATAAAGCTCTATATAATTTCATAAATACAATCCCAGTTGAACAAATATGAGTATTCACAGGTAAATCATATGAAATTCATTCCATATACATTTTCACGTAGTTAGATTATCGGTGAAATTATTTATTCTGAAGAGTTCATTGGAGTCGCAGAATTCGACATAAAGCTTTAGCATTTACAGTTCATAGCTTACAAGTACATTTATACACATAAAATACACGGACATTTATATGGAAAATCAACTTGCACCACCTACCTTGATTCTTGATATGAAAATGAGAATCCTTTGCTTTGAATAATCAAACTTGTAGCAACAAATTGTTATTTTTCCATATTATAAATAAGTTGAAACAAACACAATTTGGGAGAAATGAGAAGTAAAATTCGGATTTATGGAAAAAAAATAGGGTGAAAACTGACATTTCTCTTCTTGTAACCTCATTTTTCAGCGAAAAACTAAATAAGAGAGTTAAAATAATCATAAACCTTGTTAATTAATTGAGTCTTAAAGTTGGAAGTTGAAGAATTTTGACCTCAAAAATAATTCTTATAAATTCTTAAATAAAAACATCTATATGATGACTCAAACTTGGGTTATAATCTTTTAGAAATATGTAGATGACAATTGTGCTACAATCCAATTATTTGTTAATTTATTAGAATAAAATTCATTTAAACTTAATGACTTAAATATTTGAATTTTTAACCAACTTATATATTTGAACTTTTCTTTTCTTATGTGGGTCAAGCCTCCAAGGCTCGTTTCTTAAATGGGTTGGGACCTTACAACCAAAGGTTGAGAAAGTTATTGTTCAAAAATTTGGGATCGATAGTGTAGAGAAATGTCGTTACGAGGTACAGAACTCCAAGAGATACAACATTGTCAACATGGACGTCATGGTCTTAGGTTCGCAATCTATTCTCACATCTTTCATAATAATGTTTGTCATGCCTACAAGATACTCATCCCTTATTCTTCACCACCCATACTGGAAGTTCAAATTGTCAATTTTGCCAATTTTTGTATTATAATTAGGCAAACACCTCAATTCCAAACTTAACGCATTTGTTGCCAATGTCGAACTATAACTCGTTGGGGTTTGATTGTCTGAGTTCTCTTAAAAACACTCTATGAATAATTGCGGCTTAATGATGACATTGTTCACGTCAAGGGATTAACATACAAAGCTCCTACATCTAGACAACACCTTGAATTCATTAAAATTAACATTTGTTGACCTTGCTTTTTGTAGGGTTGATTTGGCTAACAGATTGCAGCTCTTTCAGCTTACACGTAAGCTTTGGTCTTGCACACTAAGACAAATTGTTAGAGCATATAGCCAAACTCCAATAGTGGATGCAGCCACAGGTACTCCGACGATCAAGTTAGTAGGGTTGAATATATAATTGGGTGTGGGACAAGCTTAGGACACAGTCTTATCAAAATAAAAGGGGCTCGAAATTGGGGGTAATATAGAGAAAAAGATAAGAGTGAAGTAGTTGTATGGTTTGAAAGTATAAACATGCATTTACTTTTAATGGAACTAGACTTTATCTTTTATAGTAGAAGGTGACGAATGAGAGCCATTGGATGAGCATACACATGGCTTCATCCTTGCTGCGGGACTCTCTTGTCACAAAATGTCAATCAATCATTCTAAGCCCATGTTGCATTGAGTGTTGTGGTGGTGTTGCAGGCCTAGGCTTGATATGTAAGACTAGACTTGACTTTTTTGATTGAGTGGAGTCGCCCATATAATGAGTTGTCCACTTACAACAAGATCTTGTGTGAAGATCCTCTCTTGATACGCCTCTACCGATTCACCTCAGTTGTAGCCAATGGGTTTGGTTTGTCATATGGGTTCGGCCAGAATTATCGTGTCAACACAATGACATAGAGTATGGGCCTATATTTTTCTACTACATTTCCTGCCACATGGCTCTGATGGAGCCTTGATGATGAAGTATAACAATAGTCCTCCAAACCCATGCATGAATATTCATATAATGCGTGAAATTAAAGGTCAAATTATATGTGTTGCGCTTTTTGTCTCCAGGTAAAAAAGGGAACACTAAGTCGTACCGTAGCACAATCCTCCCAAGTCCTGTATGAACATTTATGTAATACATGGACTTAAAATAATTAAAGAATTCAATGCCATGAATAAGTCGTACACTTGTACATCAGCAAGGTCCTCATAATGCTCAAATATGCTAAGGCGAGGCCCTAGCGTTGAGAACAAGCCTTTAGAAGCTATTAAACTAGGAGTTGTTGAAGCCTACCATAAGGCTGAAATAAGCTAAGTTGAGGCCCTAGCATTGAGGGCGAGCCGTTAGGAGCTATTGAAGCCGATAAACAAGGCACGAATAAGCTAAGGCGAGGACCGGCATTGAGGACAAGCCCTTAGGATCTATTAAAGCATATCATAAGCTTAAAATAAGCTAAGGCGAGGCCCTTACATTCGAACTAATCGTAGTAGGGATTTTGCTACAACATGACATTGATGGGAGGGACGCATGCACAATAATTTGAACCATCTTGCCTTCCTAAGAAAAGAAAGCCAGACGCTTCACACGCATTATGGGCACTTGTCATGTGCATTAACTGCACAATGATGATCTTTTGTTGTAACCATCCGAGCTGATGCGTTCAAATCTGGAGCCTTAATTCAAATCTGAATGGGAGCGTTTTGGGATTTGACGGTTCAGATAAGGACTTACTGTCGACAATCCACATCTAAAGTGTGATGATAAAAAAGCTGGTGTTCGAACCATTTGCCTATATAAGGATACCCTTTGCAAATTCTTGACAACCCTTAGCAAAATCAGCAATTCCTATGCAACTTCCGGTGATTCCAATTATTTTTCAATGATTGTCCTCCTTCTTCGATGTGTGTAGCGACTATTCGTAAGTGTGATTATAGAAACAAATTCCATTTAGAAGATTTCTTTGGTTTTCCACATTTTCTGACTTTTCTTAGCACTTATGGCCACGACTTGTAGGAAAATCGACTCTAGGAAAACAATAGAACCTACTAACATTAGTGCCCTCGCTGTTGAGATGTGGTTGCTTTCTTTAGTTCCAACTGAAAGGATGAAGGAGGCCATAAGGGGTCCTCATAGAGCCTGGATACTGCACTAATGACCCATTGACTATAATATTAAGTGGAGGCTTCATTATGGCCAACCTTTGTGAAGGAGAACGAGCTGACCAAATATATGGAGAGATTTAGAATCCATGATACCATAGAGTTGTTCATACTGATCCCTGAACTGCAAGCCTTTCTCTAGATAGGGGTACATCACAGTTAGCGACAATTCTTTGTGGAGGTTAGCCCATGCACACAATCTTTATGTACGTTTTTAGGCAATACAACCTTGCCCCCACCTAACTCTTTCCAAATTCCTGCAGCCAGTTATTAGGGGCCTTTCTTTTGTTGAAAGAGGCCATTAGGGACGAATACATGCCTTCTCACGTATTTCAAACCCTATTCCAGCCTCGAGATTGTGCTGAGGGTGAGGACCATAAGGGGTGGTACTGTATTGATCTCTTGGGCTCACATGCACCCTTCATCTGAGACATTTTCACTTCGATTAAGAATTGGAAAACCTTTTGGTTCTAGATCAGGGTCGCTAGCAAACATTAGAGAGCAATGCAGTGCCAAAAATTACTATTTCAACTCAGTACCATGAGTACAACTAGTCATGTTTTATAAGCACATACGTACTTTCATATTATTCCTTTTGCTAACTTCGTTCTTGTGCAGTTGCTATTAACCGGTTCTAGCTTGAACTAGAGGAGTGGACAGTGGTTACAGTCTTCCCATCGAGCAGAGGCAATACATTGACGTTATTTTGAACTGCAACCTCTCTATCAAACATCAACTGATGACTTCAAAAGGTATAGCCTATATGCTATGTATATTTTTCTAAATATTAACGTCTCTAACACAATTGCAAATTAGCACAAGAGAAAAGTGCATACCAAAATGGACCTGTTCACCCTGTAGTATCTAGGCGAGGCGAAGAAGAATAAGCCCCTGAGCACTAGCACTGCAGCTTACGACTTCAAAGAGATGATTTTGGCCTACATCTCTCATGAAAAGAAAAGGAGATTAATGCTACTAAGGCCAAGGTCGAAGAAAAGGGAAAAAAGGAAAAAGCTCCTAAGGAAAAACCCATGAAGAAAAGGCTTGTTATTTCCAAAAATACGACACACCTCATCTTCCAAAGAGAACTCACAATTGAGCAATATAGTAAGAGGTCTTTGGCTATAGGGCCACTTATTACCGTTCAAATAATGGACCTGGAAGAGCTCAGGAGCAAGAAGAGAGCACGTTGAAGAGGCAAAAATGTAGGGAGTAGGCTAAAGAAGTAGTCCCCAAGGGAAGGCAATGAGTTTCTTAGGGGGTCGGGTAGACGAACTAGACTCTGCTTGTTTTGAAATGCTCATTGTCGAAGTCCAACTGGTTGTACAGGTCTACCATAAGTACTGGACTAAAAAAGCACTCTAATTATGTAGAGACCTACAACTCGGTGGATATAATGAAGGCGGGCCTCGACCTCTTAGCTAGCTTAATGGACTTCATCTTAAGTTCCCAAATTGATCTGAGGTGCCTTTAAATCTCTAATCAAGAAGACTTACAAAAGGCATATGTGGCTAACAAATAGGTTAAGAAGTTGCTGGTTGAAGGCTCTAAAGTAAATGAGGTGATTGAAGAGGCCCAAGTTAAAGCAAGCAGAGATGGAGTTGAGGGTGGCCTTTTTTTACATTGAAAATGAGGAATTGAAGAAGGAAGTACACCTTTCTAAATCCGAAGTCCAAACCCTGATGAAATGGGTTGAACACTCTAATAACTTTCAGAGGATCGCCTCATTTGCTTTGGAGTTGGCAACAAGGAAAAAGGGAGAGCTGAACTTCCAAGTTGAGAGTCTAACTCGATTACGCCCAAAGAATAACGTGGTATTTGTAGCACAGTTTTGGGGTGTCAGAATTCTCTCAATTGAATTGAATCATTCGACATCAATTATTTACTCAATTAGAGGTTTTCATCACAATTCTCTAATCGAAAGATATATCGTTGGAAATCAATTTATTTCAATTGTAATCCTAGAATCTAGATGTTCTATAATACATTCCCGCATTTTTTAATGGAATAAGATTAAGAAACGACCATATACATCAAACATAAGGCAGTAATTAATCACATCAATAATATAAATTTGAGATTACAATTCAACAAATACTTCAATTATTCAATAGAAATAGTGTGGCTAGATCTATGAAGAATTTAATAAAATTTAAATCAATATCAAAGAAATATATGTAGGTAAAGTCTAAATCCTAGAATTATTCAACAAGGAAAGATCAAATTTTATGTATAGAGGGTCTGAAATCTCCAAATCCAATGAGTTCCTTCCTAACTTCACCAAGAATTTTAGTTCTCCATGAAAATCTTGAGCAAAAATCAGAGAAAAATATGCATGGAGGCATCCTCCTCTGTTCTTGATTACGTCCAAAGAATAACGCGATATTCGTAACACATTTTTGGGGTGTTGATTCCACGGGGAGATGGAAAATTGCTCAAATGATCAAAAGGTGAATGTTCTTGGAATGTGTAATAGAATTTATTGGTTTAGTGAAGTTTAAATCAAAGTTTGAAATAACGAAATTAAAATCAATATTTGGAATAGTGAAGTGTCGGAATTCTCTCAATTGGATTGTGTCATTCAATATCAATTATTCATTTTTTTTTTCACTCAATTAGAGGTTTTCATCACAACTCTCTAATCGGAAGATTTATCATTGAAAATCAATTTATTTCAATTCTAATACTAGAATCTAGAATTCCTATAACACATTCCCATGTTTTTAGTTGGAATAAGATTAAGAAACGACCATATACATCAAGCATAAGGTAGTAAGGAATCACACCAATAATATAAATTTGAGATTAAAATTCAACAAATACTTCAATTATTCAATAGAAAAAGCACGACTAGATCTATGAAGAATTTAATAAAAATTAAATCAATCTCAAAAAAATTCATGTCAAAAAAGTCTAAATCCTAGAATTATTCAACAAGGAAAGATCAAATTATATGAATAAAGGGTGTGAAATCTCCAAATCCAATGAGTTCAATTCTTGCTTTACCAAGAATTTTGGTTCTTCATGGAAATCTTGAGCAAAAACCAAAGAAAAATATCTATGGAGATGTCCTCCTATGTTCTGAGACTTATTAGGGTTCTAATACACGAATCCCTACTTGTTTCAATAGGCAGTTGAACAAGATTAAGAAAATAAATATTCGCCCCCTCCCAAACATAACTATGCGATCGCATAGTTCATCAGCATGCGATCGCATAGTTTATGGAAAGTTAGTGTCTCCATTCCCTAAAGCAGTGTATGCGGTCGCATGGTAGACAAAACTATGCGATTGCATAGTGTTGTGTAACTTCCAAAATCTTCGTTTTAGTCCTCCAACTTAGGTTGCTTGACTCTTGATCTCTTTTCTTATTTCTTCTTATCCAATGCTTTATTCCTTAGCTCAATTTGACCTTTTCATCTTCATATCTTCGTTTTGCCTTCCGAGCCATCTTTTGGATATTTGCAATTTGGTCCCTCAACTTTCATTTCCTTCAATTTTGTCCTTTTTTTTACTTGTTTCTCCTTATTTTTGCTACCTTCATCACGGTGTCCTGCAAAATGTAAATTACATAGAATAAACTATATTCCAACATATTAATCAACAATTTTCATGTTTTGACAATAAAATAACTGTGTAAAAATGCATTTATCAAACTCTCCCAAATTTGAACTATTGTTGTCCTCAAACAAAATTATAACTTAACTCTACATAAAACATAGTTTGTCAACCTGCTTTGTCTCAGGATTGAAATTCAATAATCAAACAAATGAGCAATTACAACAGTGCAAAAATTAAATCCATCTATTACATGCATAAACCGACGTGTGTGTGTGTGTGTGTGTGTGTGTGTGTGTGTGTGTGTGTGTGATGTCAACATATTAAGATCATGATTGGCTCGACTCCTGAACCATAGTAGTCAAATATATCATTACTTTGCTCGAGAGATACACACCCCCAAACTTATACTTTTCTCTCAATTTTCATAGGGTGCATCCTAAGTTAAACTTATTTAATTCTATTCCTTACCCTCTTTTAGCTTAGATAAATCTTACTATTACAAGTTCACACTTCAACACGTCGAGATACTCCTATATTTTTTGATTGCTTCAACCCTTAAGACTAAATTAGATTACTTGCTTCTCGTCAAAAGGTGTAGTTTTATCAACCAAATGCCCGGGGCTCAATGTATTTGTGTATTTTTCTTTTCATTAATCATGTCTTTTCATTTTTTTCAAATATCTTCTCATTTGCCTTCTATATAACTCATGTAGCGAACTTTAGGCCGATAACTTTCAAGTCAGATGATCATAGGGCATCAGGTTTTAAACCACCCTTACAAGCTTAATCACCCAAGTTATACAGGTTCGAAAATATGCTTTTATTCACTCTGAGATTAGTGCAATGTCCATTTTCTTTTAGACATTCAGTTTCTAAAACTAACCTCTAACTTAAAACTTTCATCTCGTCTTTGTCTCATTAGTTTTAGATAATTCACACAATAATTTCATGCAAGGAATCCCTACTAATCTCAACGTTCCCCTGTAATAGCTCAATCATCTCCAAACTATACTATGGTTGGATTATGGATCAATACTATAAAGGTTATTCGGTTTTACTTACTATGTTCAACTATTTTCTAAATATCCAACCACATCACTAACTTAATATGCCAAACATGAGTAAGGTGCATAGAAAATGTCAAGTTTCATATAAACACGTTTTGACTAATCTAATACTATACTATTTTTATTATTCACAGTTGATACGTATTCTAATAGTCACATCATAGCCGACATAGTTATCAAACACATACAAGTATACAAAACTAAAGCTACAAAACAATATTAAAAAAACTAAAAATAAATGAATAAAAAGCTTGGCCCAAGCCGCGACTTGAGTTTTTTATGGTTCGAGTCATGGACTGCCCAAGCCGGCGAGCCTGGTTGACATTCCTACCCACTTGGCGAATGGACAAAGGTTGGATAATATAGTGAGTTCCTGGGAGGGTTGTCTCAAAAATTGGAGAAACGCTGACATTTATCACACTTTCTCACAATGTCTAGTGCATTTTTTTTTAAGGTGGGCTAGTGGTACCCTTGACTGAGGAATTTTTGTGCTAATGGTTACCGTACACTCCTTTATGGATTTCTTTTAGTACATGGTTCGCCTCTCCACCTTTAATACACCATAAGAGGAGCGAGGAATTCCATCTCTTATAGAGCACATCATCTAGCAAGACGAATTGGGTAGCCCTCGTCCTTAGTTTCTAGGCCTACTCTTTGCTATATGGCAAAGCTTGGTATTTGAGGTAGGTGATGATAGGTTGCATACAGGAAGGGGTACCTTTAATCCACATTACTTCCTCTTTATTTTAGGTGGAATAGCTAGATAAATGCTCGATGGGTACTATTTTGAGTAACTAAAAATCTTTTCTACTGTCCAATTTGGACAAGGCATTGGCTTTAACATTTTCAGTTCATAGGCTCTGTATCAGCTCTAGTTTTTCAAAGATGGAATGAGGTCCATTACGAGCTTGAGGTATGCAGGCATACTTTTGTCCCTTACAATAAAAATGCCCTTGATTTAGCTCACCACCAATTGAGAATCACTGCCTACACACAGCCTTTTAACTTGCATCTCTTTGACTAATCTAAGGCCAGTCAGGAGAGCCTCATATTCAACAGTAATATTGAAGGGCTTGAAATCGAATCTTAATGGACAATTGAGCTTGTGGCCTTCAGGGCTCACGAAGACCACTCCTGCTCCAACACTCGTTTCTACAGAAGAACCATCTACAAAAAGGTTCCATGTAGAAGGCTCGAGAGGATCCATTGCCTCCTCTATTTTAGGGGCATTGTCAAATTCAGCTATAAAATCTATTAGGGCATGACCTTTGATGGAAGTTTTGGCTTTGAATACAAGATCGAACTCAGTTAGTTCCACACCCCACTTCATTAACATTCCAGAAGAGTCAGGTTTTTGAAGTACCTTCATGAGATGGTAGTTTGTTAACACTTATATACTATGGGTTTGGAAGTATGACCTTAACTTTCTTGATGACGGAACTTGGTAAAGAGCCAATTTCTCCATTTTTAGGTAGCAGGTCTCCGCTTATAGTACAACTTTTCTCACATAGTAAACAAGCAATTGATAGCTACTCTTTTCTCTGATAAAGAGTGAATTGTGGCTTTTCTTAATACAACCAAATAAATTATCATTTTACCACAATTTTGATGACATTGACATCATTTTAGTCCAAATCATAACTAAAATGACACATATATTATTTCAGTTTATATAAAACAATAATTATATTGTTTCAGCTAAAAGTGTCGACTATCCACTACAACCCGAAATGCATTCAACATATGTAGGACAATCGAAAGGGTCATCAAGTGGGTTTGAATTTACTCAAAAGAAACTATGGGAACATTTCAAATAATTGTTTACCACCTTCAAACTATTCCAACAGAAAGAAGATATCTTTGTTTCCTCTTTCTAATCTATTCGAGTGGTATCAACCCACTTGATGACCTCTATTGGTCGTCATAATATGTCGAAGGTAGGTAGGGTGGATGTGGATGATCAAATAGTTATTTTTAGCCAAAACAATATAATTATCGTTTTATATGAAAAGAAACATTATCTATGTTGTTGTACTTATGATTTGAACTGGAATGATTTCAAATTCGTAGAAATTTATATGAAATGATATGGATTTTATGTTGTTCCGTGGGTTTGATACATAGCGATACTACTCTCGTTATGTATGAAAGGAAACGATATATATCATTTTAATTATGATTTAAACTGAAACGATATCAACGTCATCAAAATTGTACTATAACAATATGTACGTCGTTATGTTATTTCATGGATTTGATATATAATTATATCATTGTCATAACATATGAAAGAAAATGATATCTATATCGTTTTAGTTATAATTTAAATTGTAACAATTTCAATCTTGCCAAATTTGTGCTGAAATGATATGTATATCATTTTATATTTTAACGGGTTTTATTCTTATGATTTATCACCCTTTTTTTTATTGTACGAGAAAAGGTCTCAATTGAACGGAGATGGAATTTTGTTCCCTTGGACACACTTGCATGATTCCCAATGTTGCTTGTAGGTTGTGCAAGTTTTTTGGTATAGCGACTTATATGCTGTTTCATTGGTCTATAACAACTTCAATGTTATTATAAAAATTAGTAGAGCATTGTCTTTTTCATACTGGAACGACGTCAATATCATTTTATGTCTCAAGAATGATTTCTTTGTCATTACGTAAAGCATGATTTATATTTTGTCATAATGACCTAAATGTCATTTTATTTTTCTGGAATGATATTAGTATCCTGAACATGTATGATATTTAAACCTGAAAGTTTTAATAGCCTGAGAATATATAAACTTCAATTCAATTCAATATAAGTTGCAAATGCACTCGCTAGCCAAAATCTAAGGGCATGTTCTCTTTGTTGTTTTTAAGCCGTTTTTTGTTTTTAATTTTTCAAAACAGTGAAAACGCGTTCTCTTTCTTATTTTCGAAAACGCGTTTTTGAAAATGAAAAAAAAAAATAACTGAAAACAGAAAATGGCAAAAACATTGTTTTGGAAAATCGAACTGAACACGATGGAAATTCACAAAACACGCGAAACACAATTCTCAACTCTCTCCCTCTCGGTTCCCCTATTTTCTCTCAACTCTCTTCCTCTCTCTTCCCCTATTTCTCTGTAAATCGATTTCATCTCTCAAACCCACAACCAAAAAACGAGAACAGATCGTGAAGACAAATCGAAGGGTTCTGTACGACGTCTTCAAATCAAGGTTTTGAGCTGCTTTAGCCGAATCGAAGGCTTATCAACGGGCATGTTATGTATGGGTGTTTTTTTTTGCTATTCTTGGTGTTTGGGGGTATCCGTTCGGTGGTGGAGGGGAATTGCAGTTTTTGTCAATACGTACATTTNGATTCTTTGCTTGTGATAATCTTTGATTATTTGCTTGCTATTCCATATCTTAGGATTTGAAACGTATTTGATTCTCGCTAGATCTCTGTGAATTCAGCTTTAATTTTTGTAAATTAGTTTCATATCTGGGTTTCAAATTTTCCTTCCCAATTTCTCATCTTTTCTAATCTTGTAAATTTTGGGTTGTTGGTTTCAAGTTATACATTTATTGCAGCAAGTTAATTGAATGATTTTTTTCCCGTTTCATACGTTTCAAATTCTTATTACTGAAAGTTTGATTCTGATATTTACATAAACTTGTCTTAATGAATAATTTTGCTACAAGTAGTTTGAGTTTTATGTGTCATTTTTTTTCCTATTACAGAAAGCAGTCAGTGGGTTCGTTGGTGAAAATAGTGGCAAGTAAAGTTCCCCTTTTAGAAGATCATCATTTGGGTGTAATGCTGTTTGATGTTTATCAAAAAATTTGAAAACTTAAAGTAGAAAACTACATATGGAACTGTGGCTCTAAAAAACATTTTAGCATATCCACCATACTGCCAAATTCTGGTTTTATTTTGTGCAGTCCATGTTCATGGTCCCTTGTTCGATAGGGAGGATAAGGTAAAAAAAAGCTAAAATCTTGTTTATATTCTGCTAAGGCCTAAGAGTACGGTGAATCGAGCTCAAAATCAAGAGAGTTTAAAATAAAAGCCCAACTTTCTTAGCTTGTATAAAGATGTGAACATGTACAACAAAGTGAATCGTTTCTTTTACAAACTGAGGGTGAGGCACACCTTGTATAGTTGAGTTGAGATACTGGCTTAGAGGCATTCTTATTAACAGAATAAGTTTAAAGAATATAGATAGGCACGCCTTGTATAGTTGAGTTGAGGTACTGACTTGAAGCATGATTATTAACAGAATAAGTTTAAGTAATAAAACATTTAAGTTCTGGTAAAAAAAAACTTTATAACTAACTAGTGATGATTTGCTTAATTAGACATCACTGTCCACTGTTGAATTGTCCCAGTCGAAGAATCCTAAAAAAAAGCTCTTTCCTGAGCATAATTTCTCGAGTAATCTCTCAAGTTTCCCTTCTTTTGCTTTCTTTTGAAGCTCAACCACAAAAGACACTGGCATTCGCTAAACGGATGATCAAAGTACAGGAAAAGAGTGAATAACTTGGTCATGAGGTGAAAACCTAAAAAAAAAAAAAAAAAAAAAAAAAAAAAAA
>CAIGRO010288246.1:0-15529 GCA_903798355.1 Fraxinus baroniana
AGTTTATTTTTTTATTTTTTTTCCACGTTATGGTTTGCTTGAGCTATAATAGATGATGTTGATAATGTAGGTAATTTGGGATTGCTTTATACTATATGGTGCCTTTATGGTTTCCTTTATACCATACGATCTCTGCTCTTGAAGTTAATTTAGGTAATAGAAATTTTATTTAATTTTTGTCTGTTGTCAAAAATTGTTATGTATCTTGGAAGTGAACAAGCACGGATACCACAAACCACTATAGCACACTCCGGCACTTGCTTTTTCAAAATGGTCGGACACATCAAGGACGCCAATTTAATTATTTAAAACTATAGATTTTTAAGTAATATCGTATATTTTATACTTTCTCATTTTTCATTAAATTAAATATTTTTTAGCTAAGGTTTTTGTACGTGAAATATTTGAATAAGACGATTGTTATTTGTTGAAATAAGATACTTTGGGTTAAACTATATATTGCTTCTGCCAAATAAAAAAAATACATATGATATATATATTGCTTCTCACATTTTTTTGAATATTTTACACAAATGTTTTAATTCCACTCCTATATTTACATTATAGGGCTTCCTGCTTCCATAATGTGTCGCTGACATGTTCCTTATGAGTTAAAAACTATAAATAATGTGAAAAATCTGAACAGGTAACGTGACTCGACGAACACGTGTCCAGGCTTGTTTGGGGGTGTTCCTTGATAATCAGAATTTTGTTAAAAAAAGGGACGCACCATGTGGTGTATCGGAAACTGACAAACTACCGCAGTAGGATTGTTTGTGTTTTATAGCTTGGAATTCTGTATTTCGCTGGTAGTACAAGATCCAATATACCAGTGCTGTCATTCGGACTTTACATTGTCTAATGACCATTCTTCTTGTCGTTTTCCTTTTGTGTATCCATATAAATCCGCCAAGGCGGGCATGCATTCACAGGCTCAAGAGTTGTATAAGTTGGCAAACCAAAGTCGAGCCTGTTGGTGCCTTTATCACGTGATGCGATGGGTCGGGCTACCTTTGATAGTGAATGCTCGAATTTGGATTTAGCATGTTGCAATGTGAGGATAGAGTGGTTCCTGCCCTTAAATTCTTCTGGGAAGTTGAAAAAATTCATTTGATGTTAAACAAATCCTTGAATATAGATTTAATGGGACAACATAAAAAAGGAATGTGTAGATATAGGCTTTGGGAAAGTTGATTGGAACATCAAAGGCTCAAAGCAATTAAAGAGATTGCTCTTAATGGCATAGAAATGACTTAGTAAAGAAGGAAACTACACAAGAGAAAGCACTGTCATGTTCGATATTAGGCCCTGCCAGATGCTCGAGAGTGAAAGAGGCAGCACACATTTCCTTCTCTCTCTTGGTTCCTGAACTGAATTCTCTCCATTTTGCTTAATTTAACTGCACGCGTGATGGGGAGAGATTCCTCGGGGCAGCTGATTTAGCATAAAAAGTTGTGTATTCTTTTGATTCTTCTTTAATTGGAGAATAGTCTCTTCTATGTGAATAATATTCTCTCATTTTATTTAAAAAAAATATGGATGTTAGAGATTTCTTTTTCCTGTATCTACTCTTACTGCTACAAAATCTTAAATTGTTGCAAAAGTTACAATATGGCATAAAATATTATGAAGAGGGATTTTGGTTTTTCCGTCACGTAAAGTGATTAGAATGTGAAAGAAAAATATTTCGAAATGTCTTTCCAGTGATGAATCTGATGACATGTTTGCATGGAAAGTTATTGAATATTGAGAATGAAATTGACAAAATTGGATAAATGCATGTTGAGTGCGTGCACTTGAGACGGTGATAGAATTCCTTGGTGTGGTGATTGTTTATCCAGGTTGAGCTTTTCACTCAGATTTATATCATAGAACATTATAGGTAAAATAAAATTTGTACCTCTATGGTGATTTAGGTGTTTTGAATTCAGCGATACAAATTTTAAAATGTTGTGATGAACATATTAGGGCGTGTTTGCTAACTATTAAAATCCAATTAAAATTGAAAATATGGTCGTTATTGGCAGAGCTGGTTCTGCATAGAGGCAGATGAGGCCCGCGCCTTGGGCCCAAAAATGGAGGGGGCCTCATTTTGTGGCCCTTTTTTTTTGTTAGGTCCAGCCAAATGGCCAACACCGGAGGCCTCACTCAATTTTGGCCCAATACTTTTTTTTCATTTAACCTAACCTCAACAGACAATAGGCAACAGCTATTCACTCCCGACTTTCCCAAGTCCCGTATGTCGGTCTGTTGGTGCTTTATGAGGAAGATGGAGGGAGCGGATTATCTTTTAGATGAGAGGAAAAAGGCTCAGTTCGATGTGGATGCTATGAAGTATGTATGGGCTGGCTCTCGCCATGTTTTTGAAGTTTCTGATCGAATTTCTAAGCTCGTCGACTCGCCTGTGATCCTGTAATTTTGTTTCTTCTACGTCTTTTTTCTTTTTTGAATTGATTTTCGGTTCTATAAGTTTGGTGTGCGACGATGAGTAGTGTTAATTAAGGTTCTTGATTCTGATTGTAGCGCAATGTGTATGAACAATTGTTGGTCTGGGATTATTTCTTTCAGTAGCATTGAAAAAAATTGGCATGTTTTGATACTGCTTTTGTACTAGATGGAGTCTTTTTCGACTTTTCAGTCGAGTAACAAATATTTGCCTAAAGAACCAAAAAGTTAATAGTTACATCAAATGTTTTTTAATATATTGATCTTTCACTTTTAACGTGTATAAATAAATAAAAAAAATAGTCTTATGAATTACTGCTTTGAAAAAGATTCAATTTGGGAAGGAGAAGTAAATTTTTATTGTGCTTCTTGATGAGCCATTCTTCTTTATATGATTTGAACGACTACTCTGATATGGACTTTTGTATTGGGAATTAAAGGGGAAACATAGAATACTGATTCTTAAACGAGTATGTAAAGAAGAAACTACTCAATTTGTGCTAAAAAAATTTGTTGAGTATATCACATCTAATTATCTTGCAAGTAAATAGGTTTAATATTGAATCTTGTTTGAGTACTCATGTTGTCCGAGCATTTCAATGTCTAGGGAATTGTGTGAGGCTTTGTTTTGATAGATAAATGTGGAGATTTAGGGATTGACTTGTAAATGGAAGTATTATAATAACTTCCTTAATATAATCTGATTGTGAATCTGAGGGGTGTGATTCCATAATTTGATTGTCGTGAATTTTATTGTAGTGAATAATTTTTGTGAATCTGAATCTGATTGCACATGCGTATGATTTTGATTTCAAGCTTGTGAGATGCGACGGTGGAATTTTGAATAGTGTGAATTGTGATTTCATAATTTTTGTCGATTTTATACTTCTCAAGTAAGCAATGACTTGCCCTAACTTGATATTGAATATAATGAAAATGTTTAAAGCCTTGTCGGCTTATATAATTGTGGTTTGATCGGCTTATATGAATGTTCATTATAGCCTGTAGGATCAATTGCACAGGAGCGCACGTAGTCACTGTATTAAATACTTTAATTGTGAGATAATTAAGATATTTTGTAATTGTCTTTTACACTAATCATTGTGTATTAGATATAGACTCATACACCATGCCTCTTAAAATAGCAAGACGAATAATATTAACTGATTGTTTGAACTCTTGTCGATAAAAAATAATAAAATAATTTTTTTTTTCTTTATATTTGTTTGTTGTTCTACTGTTCAGTATTAAGTTAGCAATACGTTGCATAATACACGGTTGAATTTTGCATTTACGTTGTTTTTGGAGGCCCAACTTCAGGAGTTCGCCTCAGGCCCCGTAAATCACAGAACCGGCCCTGGTTATTGGGTCTCACCCGTCTAATAAAAGTCAACAATAACTGCTAGTTTTTCAATTTTAATCCGATTTTAATCTCTACCAAACAAGCTCTATATATTTTGGTATTTTATATGCTCAAAAAGATTATGATAGGTACTTCCATTTACTACTATGTGCCTCTCTTTTTTGGGGGGTGGGGGATGGTGGGGGGTTAGAAAGGGTAAAAACTTTTTTACTAATTAGGTATATATCTACTGTGTATATTCAAAACCTTAACATTGATTTCTGAACTTTTGTGTGTTGCTGTGTGCCCATGTTGATGGAAAAATCTCAACAGGTAGATGTATATTGTGATAAGCATTTAGAGTTCTGGTAGTAATGAATTGTTTGTTTAAATAGAAATTATGGAATTTAACTATGGTAATGGCTTACACCTTAAAATCACTTCTTGCAGAAAATGAGTGAATTCTAGTGCTGGCTAGTTTACTCACTATCTCATAACCTCTATATTGGTAACGAGTTGAAATTTAAATCTGTAACCAAACATGCTATTACTTTACTGTGCTGAATATGTTGAAAACTTGGTATTGGAGCTTGGTGAATATTTATGGTCGAGGTTTTTCACCTGGCAAAACTGGTTGTGAAGGACGACCATTGCCGCGGTTCATATAATACGCTTTAATCTAGTGATGGAGTGCTTTAACTTATTGGTCTTGTGCAAGCTACCATTCTTTTTCATGTGTTTGCCACCCATACCTTTCCCCTGGATTTATGTCATGCATTTGTAATTATTGTCCACATTTTATGAACCAATGTGACAGGACTTATAATTCACCGCAAGAAACCACCCAAAAATTTACCGTCTAATACTCATGTTGATGGTTATGCATATAACATATAAAACTCCTCAGAAAGTTATTGTGCTCTTTTCTTTAATCTAGCTCATTGGGAATTAATCAGTTCCTTTGATAATACAGTGGTGAATATTTGAATTAGCTACTTGGTTCCTTCTCCTCTTTGAAGTTTTGAAAACCTTCTACCCTTTTTTATCCTTTTTTTCGGGTTTCTTAAATGGTCTTATGCACTTTATTTCGATTATCAATCTGTTTATGCTATACAAAAATCCCTTTTCTGGGTTAGTTCAGTAACATGGTTGCCTACAGGTCTGATGGAACTAAAGTGATGGTGGATAACAAATTCTTGAAGGCCAACAATCCTATACTTGTGAGTCCTCCAATCTCTTGATTTCTTGGTCATCAGCTTTTGTGATACAGTCTTCAATTTGATATCATTAAAATTGTTTTCCTTTATTATGCAGTTAATAAACTTCTATGAGAAACACCTTCGGTATAGTCCCACCTGATAAATGGGTCGACCGCTGGAAGATGTACATCGTCATGCCATCTTCGATTTTCACCATGTATAGATTGTTGGTAATTTTGTAGCTGAAGGTTAAAGTGTGGGGTAAGCACTGATGTGTTCTATAGGGAGGCTGCTGATAAACAGTGTCTAGCTCAACTTTACCTTTGTGGCTTGTTTGATAAGATGGTTTTGTACAGTATTGGACAGTATTCAGGGAAGAAAAAAAAAGCGAGAAATCTTTTGTGTTGTACTGGTAGTCATGTGTGTCCAATACTGTGTACCAAACATGCCTTTGTATTAGTCACATTTACTTTTACGCAGACATATTTATCTACACTTGTTGAAGTAAAATTCAAGCTGAGATGAGGAAAGCTGGTCCTTTAAAATTTGTAGGTCTACCATGAAGTTAGTGTGTGTTTGTTTCCCATTATTGTAGAAGAAATTGAGTAATGAATAATATTTTTTGGAGAATGTGTAGTTGAAATTTAAAGTAATTTTATTGGTTTGTGTGTAGAATATTTTATTGGGTGAATGTGTGGTGGAGAATCTTACTGTAGCAAACAATATTTTGAAATAATGGGAGACAAACGGGGCTTAGTCTCCTTTAAATTGCTTTTAATTTATGATGCTTACGTAAAGGAGTGGTAGTTCTGCTAGCAAATTTGGGCCCGCCAGCCTGCCTGCCCTACTAGTCCAGTCTGGTCTAGCCTCGAAAAGTTTACGGGCCGTATCGGGCATGTGCCCTGGACCAATATATCCTGGTTTACCCTTTTAACATTCACGCTGATGGTACAAAACATTGCACGACTGCTTGTGCTCGAAGCTGAGAATGATCGAAGCTTAGATCACAAAAGGAGCTTCCTCACACTTGAGACAAAGTCGTTGAGGTACTACCTCGTCGTTCTTCCAATGCTTAATAAGTCAATAAATTTGGAAAGAAATGTGTTCAAGGCTATGAATTGAATATATTTATAAGCATATTTTAAGGTCGAGGTATAAGACCATGATATCAACACCATTGGATTGGTCGATATCCAAGGTCGGGGAGCTTTACTTGAGTGAGAGGTAAATTGAACGTAAGTGTCTAGGGTAATTTCGGCATGATCAGATTTGACCTCGTCACGCATACTATAATAAATATATATATATATCATCTTGACACTAAAAAGCAATAAAGTTGGCATCAAATGTTTATTAGTTAAAGATTAATTTTCCTTTTTAATTTCTTTTTATAGTAAATTTTGAAGATTTATTTTTTTAATAAAATATATTTTCCACAAAATATGATGGTAAAACTGAAATCACTACTTACAAAAAGATTAAAAAATAACTTTCTTTAAACAAATAATTTATTTTTCATTTAAATTAAAATTAAACATGTAATTCTCAAAAGAGGAAATATCCATATTTTTCATAAATGGAAGGTGTACAATTTCCTCGTTTTTTTCTTTTTAAAGCAAGTTGCCCACTAATTTTCACATTATTGCCTTGTATGTTCTTGTAAGTGAGGTCGTGAAAGTCGGCCACGGACCCTACCTTTGAATTGAGTACTTAATTTTAACAAAGATAGTCTACATAACATTATTTTACTCCGTCACAAGTAGTCGATAAGTTCGACCGATTTGCAATTTACCATGAAAAAATAGTCATCATCGTCTATACAGGCAAAGAATGAACAAAATTCAAACCCGAATGGTTTAACCGCAGCAGCACGGATCATAGACCGTTTTACATCTCTACATATTGAAGAAAAGTAACTGAAAAATTAAAAGTAAAGTAGAAATCTGCTGCAAATATGAGGGACAGGCTTTATCCCCCAAGAACAAGAACCGCTAAGTTAAGGATAAGATAGAGATATCCATATCCATATGGACCACACTGCTTTTTTTCCAGCAGAATCATATGAGAGATAATTTAATCAACGGTCACTGAATTTCGTTATAAGTTGCTACTTGTTCATCGAAATTTAAAAGGTTATTCGTTAACTCACTCAAATTTAAACAAAACTCGTTGCTCAATGAACTTTACTTTAGGTAACACTAATGAAAATGATATGGATGACAGATGGATAACTTTGTTTAAATTTAGGTGAACTTTTCTTGAGGTAATAGTAATTTATAACAAAGTTCAGTGAGTAAAGAATAATTTTTTTTAAGCCCTGTTTGTCATTCATTTTATCAAACATTGTTTACTACAGTAAACAATCTCCACATTACGTTTCAATCACACATTCTCCAAAAAAATAATATTCAAAACTCTATTTCTTCTCCAAAAATGGAAGACAAACAGACCCTAAATTTCAATGAATAAATAGTAACTCATAACAAACAAAGAGATGCTACATATACATAAATTTTTATCAAATTTTTTACATAATTGACACATGGTCGCTCCCTATTGGGGGGAGGGCGATTTCCGTGACCACTTAATTAAGGGAAATGATAAATGGCCAGGGTTGGTGACTGGGCTCCAATAGAGGGCGACACGTGTCCGATTGTCACCAAACCCAATCACCAACTCGGTCACCCTAGCAAAGCTCCTTAATTAACTCCTACCAGAGTCAGACTGTTGCTATTGCTGCACACCAAAGCACTCACAATGAAACTTCAAACCCTATCCACAGACACCCACCTTCAAATTTTAGTAATTAAAGGCCCAAGTAGTTTCTTCTAGAAACGATTGTACAAGATGCAAAAGTCCTACCTAACGAATTTTTAACCTCATTTTTTCTAAAAAATTTTCTAATAATATAAAAAACTTTTATTTAAATATATTTCTGACATCATCAAAAGTAAGCCTCGTTTTTTTCTTTTTTATTTTCCCTTTTATGTGTTCCAATCGATGATTGTTTAATGTGAATCCGTTCCATGTAAATGCCTTCACTCGAGTCTCAAAAAAGTACAGAAATGAAGAAGTGACGGCCAAGCCCTCGATCACCGAGCCGACCTCTTCGGTTCGGAAGTACACAACCTTGCCGACCTTCTCTTAATAATTTTTGACCTTTCAGAAGCAACGTTAAGCGAACCTAACATTTGTTTCCAATATAGTTGAAGTTGGTTTTTACCTAAATCATTCCCTCATTTGCTATTGATATTTTCACTCAAAATCTAATATACTTTGTGACCACTACAAATTAATAATAATTTTTAATATTAAATTAACTTCCTAAAATAAGATTCTTTTTTTTTTCTTTTTTTGGAAAAGTCTCTTTCTAAATAAGCTATTATATGCATTCAAGAATTCTTATCCGTGAAAGTTTGAAGAAAAATTCTCAAAAACCAATCAATAAGTTTGATACTTCACAGTTCGTTAATCATTTAAAACTTGACTGAGTTACACTAATTAACAAAAGCTAAACAAATTTTCTCAATGAGATAAACACCAACCGAATGAAATCAGTAAGGCGGCGGTCTAGCGGCGGGGGCCCAGATCACGTCAGAAGACTGATAACTGTAAGAGGGAATTCTACTTGAGTTGGCAGCCCCAGGCGCCGTAGGGACACTATCTCCTAACCCAGAAAGTTCCTGCTGCCGCTCCTCACCGGAGTGGGGGTCATCTTCAAGCGGCAACCTCTGAAAAGATGGACTATTAAACGTGGAGGCGATCAGATAAATAGTTCCAGCGGAGAGCAACGGCCCCATCACGAGTCCGCCTACAACCTGGCCCTGCGGCCCTGCCAGAGATATTTTGAAACAGTCGTCTGTCAACGGGATATTTCCCGGTAAAACAGTAGCGGAAATCGATAAAATGTTGAAATGCCCATGAAACGTAACGACGGTGCCGGGAGTTGACGACGGCTGTTTGAGAGTAACATTAGAAACAACCCCATTCCCGTGAAGTATACAGAGCCCCATATTCCGCTTTCGGCAAAACCGAGTAATGGCTTCGACGATGTCAGTGTTTTCGGAAATTTCGAGAACATAAGGACTCATCGATGGTTCGGAGTCTTTAGTGATAATAACCGGCGCCTTGGGTTTGTTTTTGGAGCCAGGTGGGCGACCTCGAGGACGGCGGACTACTTCGATACTAGCGCCGTCGTTGGTGGAGGTGGAAGGGTAATTTTTGGTGGTGAAGGGAGTTGAGTGGCTTTGGCTGTCGGCTTCTTCATTTGCCATTCTAAGTTGATGTTGGCTGTGGTGGCTTGTTATGGTGCTGGAAGTGCGAGTTTCTTGGCGATGGGGAAACATATTGCTGAAATGGTCATTCTTTGGTTGTATATATAAATATAATGAACCATGTTTGATGTACAGAAAAATTTATACAGAAATTTTACATACAACACACATAGTGAGACCCGCACAATTAAATTTTTTTTTTTAATACATGTGGGCCCGGCTCCATGTGAGGGGCCTGTATAAGCCCTGTCAAAAATCTTTTGACAAGGAAGATTAATTCAAATATAATTAAAAATAATATATATTAATATTTAATTATTTATAGAGAGAGATGAAGATTTGGATACTGACAAGTAAACAGTGAATCTTAAATATGACCTCTTTTTCCAGTTTAGGTGCAGCAAAGACCTATACAGGCTGCTAGCCTAGGGCAGGTACAGTAAAGCTTTATTTCGATTTCAAGATATGTTTGTTTAAAATTAAAGGTTTAACCTCAATCTTGATAGCCTTCACCCGTCATCTCTTGAACTTTGGTGAATGAGGTAAATTACAGGTTATGCTTACAAGGGTACAGGGTGGAAGGTTTCTTGTAAACTTGCACTTACCCAATGACCAAATTCATATTTCAAGATTCGAACCCTTGACGCGACAACCTCAAGTAAAGTTGGAGTTTTTACACATGTTTGGTTAAAAATAAGTTGCGTGTAAGTTGGAATTTATAAATTGTGTGAATCAGATTTTGCGGTTCGCGTCTTATAAGCTTAAAATATATTGCACACCTTTGAGGGTAATCGAGTTGGTAGAGCGGGTGAACGCAGAAATTATAGGTCACGAGTTCGAATTTCCTGTCAGCACTTTATCGGTCCAACCGTCGCATCAGGGTTACCTAGTGCGGTTTATCTCTCATGTGTGGTTTGCGAGCTACTACACATGAAACGAGGTTTACACAATGCGTATTAACGAATAGCGGTTGCGAGTTCCTACGTCAACAAATATATATATATATATATATATATATATATTGAGAATTCTCGATTTATCTAATTTATAAATTGATTTATAAATTTTGATTTACACAATTTGTCAATTCAACGCCAATTGAAATAATGGAGGAATTTCTTCCATTCCCACCGAAAGTGGCGGGTACAAGTGATTTGAGAGCGAAGGCCCCCACATTCATATTCAAACAAAGGTTGTATGCTAGACTCTAGATTATGTTCATGGAGATTTGAATGAAGTTAAAGAATTTTCAAATTTTCGACTTTTCAAAATTGTGGAAAAATAATTACTTTACAAAATTTATAAAGCAACGAATCTGAATATGACATAGAGTTTGACATAAACTATATTGTACGATTAAAATCGATAAGAGTGTAATTTCTTTAACTCTTACATTATATTCTCCATCTTTGAACGGAATAAGTTTAATTTACCTTTTTTTTACAACTTTAATTGAAGATCAAGCAAAGCCTCTCGTATCTTTTTAATATTTTAACTTTGTTGAGTCAAGTAAATATTTCCTGTATCTATTTTCTTGGTTCTTTATTAATCTATCTTACTTATCTGAGAAGATATCTACGATGTGAATTTGAGAGAAACTTTAGAATACTTCTTTTACTTACATATTTAGGCCCTGTGTGATAGAGATTAAAATTGGATTAAAATTGAAAAATTAGTCGTTATTATTGACTTTTATTATATGAATGGGATCCAATAACGGCCATATTTTCAATTTTAATTGAATTTTAATCCGTACCAATCGGGGCCTTAAGATCCGTTTGATTCTCACTATTGTAGAATGAGAATAAAAAATATATTCGTTATTGGACCCCACACAAGAGATATAAATTCAAAATTGATAGTTTGATGTGATGGATAACGGTCATATTTTTTATTTTTATGGATGAAAAATGAGAAACAAATTGGATCTTACCTATATGCCCAAAATACCATCATGGTTTATAAAAAGAAAAAAATAATAATAATAATAAAACAGAAAGGTTGCGTTAATAAGTTGTATTTATTATTGGATAAAACTATTTGTACATAATTTTCTACCTAATTGTTTACCTATGGACAAATGGTGCCCCCTTTTGGTGGGGCGCTGTGGGGTCCGGAGCCCCACCAATAGGGGGTGCCATTTGTCCATTAGGTAAACAATTATGTAGCAAATTAGGTAAGTTTAGCATAATCCTTTATTATTTACCCTTATTTTAAAATTGTTTAAATTGATAGTTGCATATGAATATATATAAGTTTAAATAAAAATAAAATGTCAAATGATTCAATTTATTACCTCTAAATAAGATAATTAATAATTATTATTGCTTAAAAAATTAAGTTAATTAATTTTCACTAAACACAATTACTATTGATTATTAGTATACAAAAGGGAATACCAAATGTTAATTACGGTATACCATATGATTCAATTTATTTCCTCTAAATAAGATAATTAATAATTATTATTGCAGATAATCATTCGGACCTTTCAATTCATAGATTTAAGTCAATTAATTTCCACTGAACACAATTATTACTAATTATTAGCATACAGTTAATAAAACATTATTATATACAATTAAAAAAAAAATTATAATAATATTGCATATATAATTAACTTGAGCAATATTACTTATATAGTTAAATTTTTTAAAACCTTATTTTACTTATTAAAAATATATTTGAACAATTGATTTGCACGATACTTGATCAAAATTGGTAATGGAATATAACATTATATAGATGATAACTTCACCAACTTACCAGAGGAGGTAGTTATAGCATGTGACGATGCTAAAACTTCGGAGCTACATTAACAGTACAGTATTCCCAGGTTTAATGAAAAATACATCTTCTTATGATTATATAATACAATGTAGAATTTTTTTTTTCAATAAAAAATGAGTATGCTAACTACCTCAATGACAAACTGATTGGGTTATTTCTTAAAAAAAGTGAAGAATTTTTCAGTTTTGACGAAATAATAGATGATACAAATCAATTTTATTAAGTGAAGTTTTTAAATACATTGTCGTCAAATGGTATCACACCACGTAAGTCAATCTTAAAAAGAAATTGTCCAGTGATACTCTTGAGGAATCTGGACACATACAACGGTCTTTGTAGTTGAATAAGAATGATTTGTCGTGATTTCAAGAAACATATTATCCAAGTAGAAATAATCGTTGGAAAACATGTCAGAATACAAGTTTTCCTTCCGCGCATCCCATTAACTCCAGCAAATGATGAAAACTACCAATTCAAATTCAAAAGGAAACAATATCAAATGCGTCTATACTTTGTGATTACCATTCACTACAACAAAATGTATTTTTTACGACATGCATTGCATACAGTAAAATCCTCTTTACGGCATGCGGCCCACAATATCAAATGCGTCTATACTTTGTGATGACCATTCACTACAACAAAATGTACTTTTTACGACATGCATTGCATGTCGTAAAATCCTCTTTACGGCATGCGGCCACATGCCATATAAAGTCATGCGTAAAAACTGGTTTACCTTTTACCCTTTTACGGCATGCAAAGTACGCCGTCTGTGGAACACTGTAAATTAGTTTTACGGCGTTCGGTTGCATGCCGTAAAAAGTATCTCAATTTACGGCGTGCTAAAATGTATGCCGTAAATAAGTTAACTGTAATGATTCGGGTCCCACTTACGGGCTGTCTCAACCGTTAGATCGATGACGTACTGTCCCCATTGTACCAACATTGGTCTTTTCAGCATATTTTATCCTCACTCGCACGCTCCCCGAGATCCAGGGGGTCACCCATCATGGAATTGCTCCAAGCCAAGCTCGCTTAACTGTGAAGTTTTTAATGATGGACTTCCGAAAAAGAAGGTGCACCTTGTTGTTACGAGTAGTACCTATCAAATCTTTTTAGGCTTTAATGGTCTGGGTATTACATTTACGGCGTTCAGCTGCACAACAATCCAGGCACAATTGGACCTTTCGTCCAATCCATCTATTCGATAGTTTGATTTATTGTACTCGAAGCTCCATCAATGCCATAACTCCCAACGACAATGATTGAGTGATTATTCCAAATCCTCCATTAGAAATCTAAGCTGTGGATTTCGAAGAAGAGAAACTTGTGAGACGATAGAGAGAGACGCAAATAAAAGGAAAAAAAATTAGGGCAAATAGTAATGGCCAAATAAGGAAAAATAATAATTTTTTACACTTTTTACGGCGTGCACAAATGCATGCCGTAAATAATCTATAAATCATTTTTTACAGCATGCACAATTGCATACCTTAAATAATCTAGTTTGCATTTTTTACGACATGTACAAATGCATGCCATGATTAATATAGTTTGATTTTTTATAACTTGCACAAATGCACACCGTAAAAAACACCGTAAAAAATCTAGTTCAGTTTTTTACGGCATCGAATCAATGTGTGCCGTAAAAGCTTACTTTTTACGGCATGCTATCAATGTATGCCGTAAATACTTTTAGTTATTGGATTATTACGGCATGCATTTAAAACATGCCGTAAATAGTTATTTTTTACGGCATGCCTTATATACACGCCGTAAAAAATAATATTTAACAAGGCTCGAAGACAAACAATGGTCAATGTTGGAATATGCATTCCTATAACATTACGCATATTATTCATCTGATATATAAAAAGTGCAATGCACGTACTTACTACTAGTATTTAAAAAATCAACGGTATAATGGATGATTGGTTGTAGATAATTGAAAGCAGCCACAAAGCTTTTCTTTGTCTTCTTTTAAAACAAAATTCTTTAATTCTCACACATTTTCAATTATACTTTCATATAATAAAATATTTTACATATAAATTCAAAACTTTTTTCATATTTTTTAACCATACATTATCCTGAAAATTACTATTTAAAACATCATCTCTTTTAAAGTAATGACTATCAAGGGCTAAGTTTAAAGCAAAAGATAACCATAGAAACTAGAAAGATTTAGTCAGAGGTTGATTTTTAAATTTATAAATCACATGGATAAAACTCATTTTTTATTATATATCGTTCTAATAAAATAAATTTATACATGAAGTCATAAGTTTTTTTCCCTACATTTAAATCACATATTCTTAAAAAAATTGTTTTTCTTAAAATCAATTCTAAAAAAAAAAAAATGAACGAGAACTTGCTCTATAGTAGCCTGTTTAGGCCCCATTTTTTGACAAATGTATTTTGAAATAATAATTTGATGAAGAATATATGATTAAAAAATAAGAATAAATTTGAGTTTGTATATAATATTATTTATCGAAAATTGTGTTGTTTAAAAGTAGGAAAAAAAAAACATATTTTAAAACTAATATAAAACAAACAAGTGCCAAGTGGGAGATAGACAGATAGTGTGGGGCATCATTATTTTGGAGTTTTCTCTTACACGGAGAAGTAGGTAGAGAGAGAGAGAGATGAGAATGATTTCGGTGAACATTGGCGGGCGGGTGAAGAGAGTAATGGATAGAGATGGATATAGTTCTATTTGATTATAATTTTAAGAGAATTGAATAGAATTATGAATCAATTATTTTTTAATAATGAAATCAACGATTTTTTTTTAAAATGTGAAATCAAATCGGAACTGAAATATTCGATTCTGGTCTGATTTTGATTCCATTATTTTAATTTTTTAAATGATATGTGCAAATTAAAATCTATGACTATATTCATAAGTTAGTAATATATTTCTAGATGGAAAAAAAAAAATCAAATATTTAGTATAGTCGACTTCAAATTATCAATCATCAAATGAAATGTTGTGTAACAAAATCAAAACCACTAATTTTTTTTTTCGTTCAAACTTGGTTTGAACATTTTGTCCACTCCTAGAAATAGAGGTGTGCAAGCTATCTCAACTAAGAATTTAATAGATTTTAAAGGTTTTTGTCAATTTTGGTGTTCCAATAGAAATTTTAATAGATTCCCTTCTATAGATTTCCTTAATAACTCGTAGATTTATAAAATTTCGTTAATAAAGATATTTTAAGATATTTGGATGAATTTCAAGCTTAAACTACCATAACAAACTCGTTTAAAATTTCACATTTTTTATTGAGATTCTTGTGAATTTTATAGAAATATATTTAAATTCACGAAATTAATTAGATTTATAATCTTTTAAAATCGTAATTGAGAACACCCTTCTAAAACATCAAATCAAGAATGAATTACTATCAAAATTAGAGTAGGGGTGGCAAAAAAGCTCGGACGGCTCGGACTCGGCTCGGCTCGGAAAAAGC
>CAIGRO010288259.1:0-13494 GCA_903798355.1 Fraxinus baroniana
TCAGCTGGGTATCTTGCACATGGGGTCGGATGAATGAGCAACCGCCAAACGCAATATCGGGTCGGCCGACCTCCAGGCTTTACTCAAGTTCGGTTTCCCTCCACGTGGCTTATTTACTTTATGATTATTTATATGAGTAACATAAGTCCCCTAAGTCCAGGTACAATTATTTATGTAGTGTATGGACTTCTGTAATGCATTAGGCAACGGGGGTAAAATTCGTGCGCTAGTTTGGGATCTGGAGGATTCCTGGCTGAATGGAGCATTCGTCCTTAGAACGTGAGTTAATGAGGACGGATTGTATGATGTAACCCTTTAGTTATGACGAGCCAGAATAACGGGTTTCAGAGGACACATGACACTAGGTGGGTATCGTCGCTGAAGCGAAGCCTTGATTGTTGGGACGACCCGGAAATGGAAGAGGCGAACGGGATCGTAGAGAATATGATTATAAACGAGCCTTATTGCCCAGGAGATCCTTTTTTTCGACCTGGTGGTGTCCCCTTCACTCAAAATTCGCAGATTCCCAATACAAGACAGCTGGATATCCTGCCCATTTCCAAGACATGAGCAACGTGCACATTTAATACGCAATGATGATGTAGGTGCACTCATGCCTATGTATATGCGTGTTATGAGTGCGTGTCAGACACGAATCCATCAGGGCCTTTGATTCAAAATAAAATAGGCGTCCTTTCAACTTTGATGCAAATGATGGGATTACAGATGTATGGCCCATATTATTTTCGAAGGGACATCCAACGGTGGGGGTTCCTTCGTGAAGCCTATACAAGACATTGGGAGCCCACATCTTCATCTTTTCATTCTCAGATTTTTAGAGATTTAAGTTTTTGGAGTTCTCTCGTCCAAGCAAAATATTTCTTATTGTAGCCGGTGATTGGATCGTGTTCTCTTGTTTTATATCTTCAGGGCTTGGGTTTCTAGATTTTACGTAAGTATCTCTCTTTATTAAGTTGATTTTCGACCATTTTCTCACTTTCGATGGCTTCTTCTTCGAGAAAGGGGAGATCTGGGGGGGGTCTTCTAGGGTAGACATGGCCATTATCTGTGCGGAGGCTGGGATCCTCCCATTATTCCCACTGAGAGGATTGCGGAGGCGATGGGGGACCCCATAGTGCGTGGATGATGCAAGAGGGCCCAGTAGATTATAGCATTAAGTGGGGAGCCTCTTTGTGGCCCACAGATATAAAAGAACATGAGCTTGAAGGGTATAGAGAGTCACATAGGATCCCAGATGACATCGAACTATTGTTGTCGACCCAGGAGGAGAGAGCCTATTTTTCCCGACAGGGCTGTGTGGCAGTAAACGAGGCGATACTGGCGGGGGGTTAAGGCTACCCCTATACCCGTTCTTTAGGTTCATCCTTAGGCCTTACAACCTCGCACCTACTTAACTAGTCCCCAATGCCTGGAGCCAGTTAGCGGGGGCCTTTATCCTTTAGAAAGAGGTTACCCTTGGCGGGGATATGCCTCCTCATGTATTTCAAACCCTATTTCAACCTCGAGCTTCTAGGGGGAGGGGGGTCGACTTAAGGGGTGGTACTGTATCAATCCCTGGGGATCACATTCTCCCATCATTTGGGGAACCCCAACCTCTATTAAAATGGGAAATCATCTTGGTTTTAGGTTAGGGGTCGTTGGCAGACTGTGGATGGGGATGTGGTCCCAGAGATAATAGTGCCGACCCAATATCACGAGTACAGTGAGTCGAGTTCTTTTTTTTTTCTTATTTCGATTATCTTATTTTGTACCTGCTTGGGCTAACGTGGGGTTCGCACAGCTGCAGTTGAACGGTTCTGGCTCGAGCTATCTGAGTGGAATGCAGTAAGGGCAATCTACGGACTCCCCATTGAACGGAGAATCTTTAAGAACCTGATTGCTAAGAGAAGTTTCTTCGTCACTCATTCCTTGATGGCATCCAAAGGTAATGTTATCGATCTGGCTCTACTCTTTGTACTTCTATTATCACAGTTAGTCTAATCTTCTGTGGTGCACTTGAGGAGCCTCAGAGAGGCCCAGAGGAAGAAGCCTTTAACTAAAGGTTCGTCTTCCTACAAAAATCAAAGGAATGAGCTGGCCCGCTTGTCCAGGATGAATCCACCGCCTCTTCCTTCCAAGGCCAATGAGAGAGAGAAAGGGGAGGGGCAAACAGAGGACGAGGTATCCGTGGATAAGCCTCCTAAGAGAAGATTGGTTATTTCTAAAAATGTTGGTCCCCCACCCAACCAAACGCCAAAATACTCTGGGAAAATTGTTGAAGAGGCCTATGGTGGTTGAGCCTATTTCTTCGTTTAAAGGGATGGAAGGTGAAGAGGTGACGGAGGAAGGGGTCTCCCTTCAGAGAAAGAAGAAAAAGAAACCCACCGACTTGAACATTCCATGTGAAGGGAAGGCCCAAAACTTCTTGGAAAGGCGAACTGACGAAATTGCCTCAGCGATTTTGGAGATGCTTCCGGTGGAGGCCCAATGGGTGGCGAGCCTGAGCCATAAGTATTGGATGGATAAATACTCCACTTATGCTGAGTCCTATGACATAGTAGACTTGATGGAGGCCGGTCTTGCTATGCAAGCTCGTACCCAAAACTTCTTCGTTACTGCCCAAATGGAGGCGAGGTGGATGCAGAAGGTTGTTAATGACTACTCTCAGCGAGCTCAAAACGCAGAGTTCTCCATCATTAAGTCCAATGCCAAGGCCTCTGTTGCCAAAAAGGCTACTGAAGCTTCTAAGCTAAAGCTCGCAGAGGCAGAGTCCAAAGTGGAGACACTTTCTAAGGAGAACAGGGAACTGAAGGATGAGATCTACCTTTGTCGAGCCGATGTTAATGCCTTGATGAAACGTGTTTAAAATTCAGACAATCTCTAGAAGATCACTTCGTCAGCCCTAGAGGAGGCCAACAAAGAGAAAGGGAAGTTGAAGGCTCATGTTCACGAGTTGCAAGCTGAGGTTTCGACCTTTGATGAAAGGTTGAAGAGGGCTGAGGATGCACCGGTTCAGAACTATGTGGCCCATTTCCATGAAATCGTAGAATATGATGGACTGGAAATTTATTGGCGGAGGGTCGCATATGAGGAGGTTTTTGCCAGATTGACTGAGGTGCATCCTCAGCTAGATTTATCTCTCCTGAAGGATGAGTTCTTGCCGACAGAGCCTTCGACCCCTGTGATCGAAGGTGACGTGGCGACGACTTCCGATGCTTTAGAAGGGTCCCCAAGGGAGGGGTAGTGCGTGTGGATTAGATTCCTTGTATAAATTAGCCTTTCCTTTATAAAGTTTGTTGTTTGAAATGCAATTGATTTTGTGTTTTTTCCCTATGATTTAAAGTTGTTGGTGTTTCCTTTGTAATATAGGCCTACAAACAATAGTAGTTGACGACCCGCAATGAAATAGACTGGATGTTTTGCTAAGATAATTGTCGCGGTTGTTTCATGGGCTCGCCTTATTCGTACGTTGTTTAATAATTTACTTAATTCATAATTAATAATTTGGGAGGTGCCGGCTCGTTGTACTTTTACCTTTGATGGAGAAATACGAGCCGGTCATAATTGATAATTTATGAACTTGTAGTAGTTAATAATTTGATGGAGATATGGGCTCGCCAGATAATAACTGCTTGACGGAGGCGTATGAACTGATCATACTTGGCCAATAATTTATGAACTTGTCATAATTGATAATTTGATGGAGATATGGGCTCGCCATATATTAACCGTTTGACGGAGGCGTATGAACTGATCATACTTAGTCAATAATTTATGAACTTGTCATAATTGATAATTTGATGGAGATATGGGCAAAATAAGAGACGTTTATTTGATCAAAAGCAATGTACATGCAGACAAGGTCTTACTGGTAATATATGCGTAGATGTTCCACATTCCACGGATGGGGTTGAGCTTTTCCGTCTAGATTTTCAATTAANCTTGTCATAATTGATAATTTGATGGAGATATGGGCAAAATAAGAGACGTTTATTTGATCAAAAGCAATGTACATGCAGACAAGGTCTTACTGGTAATATATGCGTAGATGTTCCACATTCCACGGATGGGGTTGAGCTTTTCCGTCTAGATTTTCAATTAAAAATGTCCTCGACCGGACTTCGTCTGCAATGCGGTACGGTCCTTCCCAGTTCGGACCTAGTGTACCCGCTCCCGGCTCTTTTGAGGATAAGAATACCCTCCTGAGTACCAAGTCGCCTCTTCTGAAGGATTTCCGCCTAACTTTGGTGTAGTAGTATCGAATCATCTTTCTTTGGTACATTATTAGCCTAACTTGTGAGGCTTCTCTCCTCTCATCAAGGAAGTCGAGTTCGCCCCACCTTATTTCTTCGTTAGAGATTGAATTGCAAGCGCCGGGGTAAGGGCAAGCCGACTTCTACCGAACTCATCGCTTCTGCTCCATAGGCCATGGAGAATGGGGTCTCTCCGGTGGCTGTTCGACTTGTAGTCCTAATCGCCCATAAGATATTTGGGAGCTCATCCACCTCCACTCCTTTTGACTCGACCAATTTCTTCTTGAGGAGGTACTTTATGGTTTTGTTGACAGCCTCAATTTGACCATTTGCTTGAGGGTAGTGAGGAGAGGAGAAGTGTTTCTTGATGCCCAATCCGTCGAAGAGGTCACGAAGCCTCTTGTTATCAAACTGACGCCCATTGTCTGTAACTATCGAATGGGAAATTTCGAACCGGCATATGATATTCTTCTACAGGAATTTCGATGTGTGAGCCTCGGTGATTTTAGTTAGCGGTTCAGCTTTAATCCATTTAGTGAAATAATCAATGGCGATAACTGCATAACTAGCTCCTCCTTTTCCTTTGGGCATGGGCCCTATCAAGTCGACCCCGCACTTGGAAAAGGGCCATGGGCTTGATACCATGGTGAGTTCAGTGGATGGTTGCCTTTGAATGGGAGAGAAACGCTGGCATTTATCGCACCTTTTTACGAAATTGATGGCATCCCTTTTCAGGGTAGACCAGTAGTACCCCTGCCTTAGGACCTTATGGGCGAAGGTCAAGCCCCCAGTGTGGTTTCCACATATTCCCTCATGTATTTCCCTTAAAACGTAGTCCGCTTCGTCACCTCCAGTGCATCGTAGGAGCGGCGAAGAAAACCCTCTTTTGTATAAGACCTCGTCTTTGATTATGTAATGAGCAGCTCCGCGTCTGAGTTTTTTGGCCTCTTGCTTATTTTCTGGGAGGATGTGATCCTTGAGATATGCTAGGATGGGTTGCATCCAGTTGGAAGTTTCTACAACCCACATCACCTTTTCTGACTTAGCCGTGGAAAGCTTAGTGAGGTAGTCAATGGGTACGAACTTGAGTAACTCCGAATCCTTACTGCTGGCCAACTTCGATAGTGCGTCTGCATGTGCGTTACCTACCCTAGGGACTTAGGTCAATTCAAATTTATCAAAGTAAGGGATCATCTTCCTGACCTTCTTCAGGTAAGTAGCCATACCCTTGTCTTTGGCGGCAAAATCATCGTTGACCTGGCTTACCACGAGTTGCGAATCACTTCGGACAGCCACACTTTTTACCTACATTTCTTTAGCTAGCTTGAGGCCTGCCAGGAGTGCCTCATATTCGGCTGCGTTGTTGGTTATCTTAAATTCGAACCTTACGACGCAGTTAAGTTTGTGGCTTTCTGGGCTTTCCAGCAGCACTCCAGCCCCAAAACTACTTTCTCCAGCTGACCCATCCACAAACAATACCCAGGTCGGTGGTTCCACGGGTTCCATGGTAGTATTGATGTCCGTTGCTTTTGTAAACTCCGCCATAAAATTCGCTATGGCTTGTCCTTTCATCGCAGTTCTGGGCTGGTATGAGATGTCGAACTCACTTAGCTCCATAGCCCATTCCATTAATCTCCGAAAGCATCTGATTTCTGGAGCACCTGCTTGAGGGGGAGGTTTGTCAGGATGCGGATACTGTGGGCCTGGAAATAGGGCCTCAATTTTATTGAGACAATTATGAGCGATAAACCTAGCTTTTCCACATCAGTATAACGCGTTTTCACTGGTAAAAAAGCCTTGATAACATAATAGACAGGCAGTTGTATATTATCTTGTTCCCTAACAAGTAACGAACTTACTGCATTGGCACTTACAGCTAGGTATAATGACATAATCTCTCCTTCTTTTGGTTTGGAGAGGAGTGGGGCCTGACCTTCAGACCCTGAAACGCCTCTTCGTATTCCTCGCTCCATTGGAATTTCTTTCATCCCTTCAGAACCTGGAAGAATGAGAGGCATCTGTCGGTAACTTTGGAAATGAAGCGGTTCAGTGCTACAATTCTTCCAGTGAGCATTGCACCTCCTTTGGTTTGTTGGGAGACCTCATGTCCAGTAGCGCTTTGATTTTCTTAGGGTTCGCCTCAATGCCCCACTGATTAACCATGTATCCCAAGAACTTTTTCGAGGCGACCTCAAAGGCGTATTTAGACGGATTGAGCTTCATGTGATATTTTCTGGGAATTTCTAATGTGGCTTGCATGTGCGTTATGTGGTCTATCGATTTGAGGCTTTTTATTAACATATCGTCCATGTATATCTACATCGTTTTACCCAGTAGATCAGCGAACATCCTATTAACTAGCTGTTGGTAAGTAGCACCGGCGTTCTTTAAACCGAAAGGCATTACCTTATAACAATACAAACCCCAATTTGTTATGAAAGAGGTGTGTTCCTCATCAGCGGGATGCATTGGGATCTGGTTGTACCCTAAATAGGCATCCATGAAACTTAGAAGTTCATGTCCTGCAGTGGAGTCGACTAATTGGTCGATCCTTGGAAGTGAAAAACTGTCTTTTGGATAAGCTCGGTTGAGGTTAGAAAAATCCATGCAGACCTTCCACTTGCTGTTAGCCTTTTTTACCATAATAGGGTTGGATATCCACTTCGGGTACACCGCCTCCCTGACGAACCCATTGGACATAAGTTGATGTACCTCATCTTTCAAGGCTGTATATCGCTCCGGATTTAAAGCTCTTCTTTTTTGTCGGTGGGGAGTGAACTTGGGGTCTATGTTGAGTTGGTGGCAACTGATTTTAGGGTCAATGCCCACCATATCTTTGTGCTTCCAGGCGAATATATCCAAGTTGTTGAGCAAGAAATTCTTCAATAGGGCTTTTAATTCTGTGCTGAGTTCTTTTCCAATTTGTAGTGATTTAGTGGGATTTTCTGAACTGATGGGAAAAAGCTCTAACTCTTCCACTGAAGTAGCCTGTGAATTTAATTTAGTGATCCTAGGATCCAGGTCTATTTCTTCTGCTCCCTCAAGGGTATCTATCATATTGACATCTCCCTCTTGTTCAGGGTTGCAGCCTTCTTCAGGTGCTTTATCCATTTCCGCATCTATCAGCACCATGTTGATGTTTCTGGGCTCGGATTCTCAAAGAGCTTACGTAGCATTCCCTGGAGCCTGTCTGATCGCCCCTGACTATGGCGATCCCCTCTTTTGTGGGGAATTTCATACAGAGATGGTGTATAGAAGCTATTGCCTCTAGTTTCCTTAAAGCGGGTCATCCCAAAACACCATGATAGGCGGACCTATGGTCTACCACCAGAAATTCCATAAAATGTTGGACTCGGAAAGGAAACTCTCCCATCTCAACTGCCAAAGTAATTCTTTCTCTTGGGATGATGCTATCGCCAGTTAAACCATATAAAGGGGCGGTCATGGGAACCAGCTCATGATTTATTGTCATTTTGTCAAAGGTGGTTCTGAAGAGTATGTTAACCGAGCTCCCGTTATCAATTAGCATGCGCTTGAGGCCATTTCTGGCCACGACGACTCGGACCACCAAAGCGTCACAATGTGGATAATGGACCCCTACAGAGTCATCTGGTGAGAAGGTGATTGGTGGAGTGCTCTTGGATCCCCTGCCAGAATTGTTAATTAAATAACTCAACATGGGAGGATCTTTGGCTTCTCTCGCATAGTTCTTTAGAGCGTTTTTGGAACTTCCTCCAATATGCAGGCCGCTAATAATAGTGTCAATTTCTCTGATAGGTACATTCCTGGCGTCAACTGGAGGTTCCCTTCTTGGTCTTTGACCTCGTGCTCTATTTATATCCTCCTCATGTTCCCTTCTGGGAGGTTCGTTCTGGCGGTTCCACCTTGTATCATTGTATCGAGGTTCCTGTCGGAGTGGTGGGGTATTTTTTTGGGGCGATGGATGTTCCTTCCTTCATTATGGGGGTCACCATACTCGTTGCGAAGTTGTTTGTTCGTATAATTTTCAGTGCCGCGTCCGGAAGATTGATGGGATGCATGATATAGCCTATTTCTAGGCTATCCACTTCTTGCCCTGCCTCTTCTTCTTCTTCCTCTGGGCAAATTTGGTGGCCTGTGAGTATTAGGACATTCTTCTTTATATGCCAAATAAGGTACGGTGTTTAATGTCGCGATGGCCAATGCTTGTCCTGAAATGGGGGGTATAGTATGCCCTACTTGAGTTAATTGTTGGTCCACCAGGTGGGACACAGGGCCTCTCCTGTGTTTTTAGGGTGGTAGTAATCTCATTGAGGTTCGATTGCGGTGGTCTATGAGTTCTTCATTAACAATTTCACTTCTCATCATTTCCACTAGTGCATCACAGGTGGTAGGGTTCTTGTTGCGTACGTCCCTCCAAAACAAAGTGTTCATGTTAAGGCCTCCCCTCAAGGCGAAAAGGACCTCTCTATCCATGACTTGTTCATAATATGTCATTTCATCAGTGAAGCGAGCTAAGTAGCTCTTCAAGGTTTCTCCCGCCTGCTATCTCATGTCTTGTAACCTTTGGATTGGGGGCTCTCTTTCTTTGTTGGATAAGTATTGGTTCAAAAAGGCCTTTTTCAGGTCCGACCAGCTTCTGATACTACATGCGGGGATGCGACTGTACTAGATTTCTACCTTCCCTGTCAACGTAAGATGGAAGGTTCTACATTTCAATGCTAGTGAGGCTCCTCTTAAAGACATATGAGTTTTGTAGTTATTGAGATGTTTCGCCGGATCGCTCTTGCCCTCCTACTTGGATATCTTGGGAGGGACGAAGTGGTTAGGAACCGGGGCGTTCCGCAGTTCTTTTGAAAACGGCGGGCTCTCATCATCTTCATACATTTCGAATGACCGTAGGGTCCATTGGAATCGTTTCCATCCACTTGATACCTAGGCGCTAAATCGGCCTGATTTCCTGCGTTAGCGACATCCATCCTTTCGCTCCTATTTCTAGGGGAAGGTTGGACTCCCTGAGTTTTATTTCCCTCGTTCTGCTCCTGTGTTCTTTGAGTTGGAGGCTGATGCGGCCTATTCCTAAGCCTGGAAGGTCCAATCCGATCGAAGACACTGGCAGACCTTTGTGGTTCATTATCCTGTGAGTGTTCTGGGGGGAGGTTTTTCCCCAGAGGTATATCATCACCGATGTGGCTTGTGGCATAGTTGGTAGAAGCTTCAGCTCCTAATTCACTTTCTATTGGGTTATCATCCCCACGCCTTTGAGGATATGTTGTTGTGTCAGTATACTCGCCTTCCTGGTGGAAAGCTCTATTTTGGGGCATTTGGGGCCCAATCTGCTGTTGCATCTGCATTAATAGTTGTTGCATGGTGGCGTTTTGTTGGGCTATATTCCTCATGTTTGCAGCTATCTCACCAACTTTCTGCGCTAAGAGCGTGGCTATACCGCCTCTTCTGTGGCGGGGCGGTGCATATTGACATTTTCTCGGAAGACCTCTTCTTGAGAAGCCTCATGTCGTCTTCCTTCGTTATGCGCTCCTTGGTGGCTTGAACTCATGGTACCTTTTTCAATTACTTCCTTGCGATGATTCTTTTTCAAGAATCAAGACCTTTCTTCGAGGATGGCCTTTACCACTAGGATGTACGTGGTTATGGTGTCAAAGTTTCCCACAGATGACTCCAATCTGTTGACCCCAAAAATGGTTCAATGGAAAAGAAGGATTCCAAGTATTTCTTGACTTATATTAAGATTATTTTTATGATAAAAAAGGGGGTCGGCTTGAGGAGTAATAGTTTAAGTAAAGAATGCTCAAGTTTTCTTCAAGTGTATAAATTTTCATTACCTTCAAATGATGCTAAGCGTGTGTATTTATAGTAGGATACAATAACTATAGACTGTTAGATAGTAAGCTATGTGGCCTCATCTGCTTGACTGATACATTACATCCTAACCATCTATCAATCATGCCATAAATGCCAAGATCTTCTTATATTGCCTTTTCTTTCGTGATGGGACAGTGTAGGTTGGTAGAGGCGGCGTCAACAGCGTGTTGTCCCATCAATCCCTCTTTTGGCGCTTCGATTTATACGGGTTAAGTTCTCCTGCCGGAGGTTTGGCTGGGTATCTTACACGTGGGGTCGGATGAGTAAGCAACTGTCAAACGCAATACCGGGTCAGCCGACCTCCAGGCTTTGTGCAAGTTCGATTTCCCCCCACGTGACTTATTTATTTTATGATTATTTATATGAGTAACAAAAGCAACTCGATCTATTATATATTAATATTTTTATATATTTTAGCGATGTACAATTTAGCTATCAAAAACGATGGCAGATGTCCATGAAGTACAAAAATAAATCGATATGCAAGTAAAGTATGATCTCACGTTTAAGCAACTTTTCTTATAAATTATTCCTTAATCTATGTATTATAACATGATTATGCTTTAAATTAATTAATGCATCTTTGCAAAATCTTTGCCCTTTTAACTATATCCCTTCTATAATTCAAAAAATATAAGTGATATTGAGAGTGAATGTACAAGTTGTATGAGGAGAGGATACTATGACTATAGTTTATAATATATTGACAACTTTGTAGGATTTGATATGTCATTGTCTTTTATGGACTCCAACTTTTAAACTGTATATTCTTAACATGTTACTTTTAAACCGTATATTCTTACTTTTGATGTTCACATCAAAATAATCCTTGAATAAAAAATTCGCAAGTTGAACAAATTGATAAGATTAGGTTAGTTCTACAAAGGGTAAATAGCACAAAACATCCATACCTTTCAATGTCATTGTGCAAAACTTCTATACCTTTCATTTTTTGACATTTTCACCCCTATCTTTCACATTTCATTGCACAAAAGGTCATTTTCAATCATTTTCCCAATAAAATGACAATTTTACACTCATATTCAAATGAAACGAAAAAGAAAGAAAAAATAAATAAACAACTAATTGCAATCATAGTCCTAAACTTTTAAAAAAATGCAAAAGAGTCCAAAATTCATGAAAGTATTAAAAATAACAAAAAAAACTCTTTCTCTTCTCCTCCGGCTCCCACTGCCACCGTCACCACCGCAGCCAAAACCATTGGAAAAATATCTTTTGAAACGTGACTTTTGCGTTGAGTCGCCGCCAAGTATGTCCCATTTTTCCAGCAACCTATGACCACCAAAACCATCGGATATTGATACTGGTGGAAAGCCCTTAACCTCCTCTTCCATTACCACCCAACACCTCCAAAAAACAACTATTCTGGTCGCAATCACAGATCAAAAGTCAATCGCTTGAAAATCTGCAAGTCACCGGAATCTCCACCTCCGGCCACCAACACGATTGAAACTCATCACTGGTTAACTCCCCACATCCAGAAGAATCTTCCCATGGTATCAATTTAACGCAAACAGCACCTCAACAATATGAATTAATCCCAAAAAAATCAACATTCGCGAAGTCCGTTCTGTAGGGTGTCCGACTTTTGCCAATTCTGATGTCGTCCGGTCGACCCATGGTCGCGGACCACATAGGTTGAACTCCTCCACCATGGGCGAACCTAGCCCAACCATGGGTCAAGGCCAATTTTATCCTACACTCGATCAATTTATGGGTGAAGTTCAGGTTTTATGCGAAAAATTTGGAACAAAGGAATTTGATGAATCAATGTTGCTCCAAATGTTTAATTTTGTGAGGGGAACTTCAACTGAGGATGGAGTAACTATGGGTCATCAACTAATTAAGCCAATTGACAGCCAAAATAAGGAATTGAATTCAATAGAGATGCACGTGCTTGATGAAGGACTGACCGTTCCAATTGGGGCTGTTTTTGATGATATTGCTCCATATTCGACCAACATAAATGTAATTGATGGTCACAAGATCATGGGTAATTCGCCAATTGAAAGAATAGATGATCAATTGAACCCCAGTTCCATCCATCCATACGTGACAATCAAGCTCAACGCAAAAGTCACGTTTCAAAAGATATTTGTCCAATGGTTTTGGCAACGGCGGTGGAGGAGGCGGAGGAGAAGAAAGAGAGTTTTTTTGTTATTTTTAATACTTTCATAAACTTTGGACTCATTTGCATTTTTTTAAAAGTTTGGGACTATGATTGCAATTAGTTCTTTTTTTTTTCCTTTTGTTTTTTGTTTCATTTGAATATGAGGATAAAATTGTCATTTTTATTGAAAAAATGGTAGAAAATGACCTTTTGTGCAATAAAATGTGGAAGATAGGGGTGAAAATGTCAAAAAATGAAAGGTATGGACATTTTGCATAATGACGTTGAAAGGTAGGGATGCTTTGTACTATTTACCCTTCTACAAATTTGTAGGATTGAATTAAATTTAATTAATCATATTTATCTAAAGATGCCTTTGTAATAGGGACAAAACCATGAGAGGAAATTCGAAACCGCTTACAAAATTTAAAATGTCACACACACACACACACATATCCACTTGTGATTTTTTGGAACATTGTAAAAATATTGATCAGATAAAGAATATTCAGATGCTTCATCTGCAATTATTGCATTATTAGCATAAACAAATGGAGCGTCCATTATAGAGATGACAAAAATTCTCTTATATATATATCCACTTGTGATTTTTTTCCCCCCCTTTTGTTATGATGAAAATAATGTATTTTTTGACTAAAGATGACTTGGTTGATTAGAATGTCTTTGTTATTCTAGGAAAAAAACACACACACACACACCAACAATGACATTCTCTCTCTATATATTTTTTTTTTTGGGGGTGGGGGTGGGGGTCAAGAAATATTATTACAAAAGATCAGTGAGTGCAATAAGTCTTGGAATACAATCTACCTAACTAAAAGTAATCGAAGAATTAGTAGCAAAAGAAACTGAGTTGTGGGCTACTTTATTTCCATCTGCGAAATAAAATACTATGCGCTATAATGTCTAAAAGAACTAAAGAATTGGAAGTAGATGGGTTTAGAACACTCGTCAATTTCTACTAAATAGTTTCAGAGTGAGTGAGACTTGACAAAGAGAAGACCGGATCGTAGCATCCTTGGTCGAGTGGCATCCATCAATTTGTTTGGTGTAGGCCGCAAAAATTATTGTGTTGTCCTTTTATTTTATTGAACAGTTTTACAGATTAGTTATGAATTTAAAATGCAGCGATGGAAAAAAAAAAAAAAAAAAACACCTGATCTGACTAATTGTATGAGAAACAAAATTTAATTAATATTACTGTTGTGCCATGAGTTGAACGTGGAT
>CAIGRO010288287.1:0-12844 GCA_903798355.1 Fraxinus baroniana
AATGATTTCTATTGATGGATCAACATGTGAACAAAGATGTGAGGTTGATAATTTGTTGGAATCGATGCAATCATTTGAGCTACATCTCATGAGAACCATCTTAGAGATTTCAAATGAATTGTTTAAGGTAATACAAAAAAAATTAGGATATTGTAAATACCATGAATTTAGTGGCAGCTTGAAAATAAAGACTCCAAAAGATGAGAGACATTGAGTGAGATTCTTTTTTGGATAAACTTGTTTCTTTTTGTCAAAACATAATATTGATGTTCCTGACATAGATAATGTGTTTGTAAGCCCACATCACTCACAACATAATACTGAAGAAATGACAAATTTTCATCGCTTCCATGTAGATTTATTGTATCTTGTCATTGATATACAACTTCAAGAGTTGAATAATCATTTTTCTAAGGTAAGCATAGATTTCTTCTTTAGTTAGCATATTTATGTCTCGATGATTCATTTTCTGCTTTTGACAAGGAGAAATTAATTTGTATTGCTAAGTATTATCCTAAAGATTTTCAAAAGTACAGAACAGGGCACTTGATGATTAGCTTCGAAACTATATTGTTGATATGCGCTCTAGCAAGGAGTTTGGAGAAATGCGGGAGTTAATGAACTTGTTCTGAAGTTGGGTTGTGACCAAAAGAAATAAAATGTATCCGTTAGTTTATATGTGAATTTATGATTAACTCTTCTTGTTTCTAATATGAACATTATGAAGAATCAACTGCGTAATCAGATTAGAGATCAATGGATGAATGATAGCTTGGTTGTGTATATTGAAAAAGATATATTTAATGAAATTGATAACAAGACTATGATACAGCGTTTTCAAAATATGAGAGAGAAGTTGTAAGGATCAATTGTAAAAACAAAGTACTACATTTTGAATATTATCATTGCTGTCTAATTTAAAATTATTTCTTAAGTAATTCTATCTCGCCCCTGTTAAACCATAATATTGGGTCTACCCCTTGGATACAATCATATTAAGATAAGCTATGCACGATAAATCGTACAAGATATTACTCACTAATGTGCAAATACGAGGAAGCAAGATGTCTATTTATTTAATACCACCATTAGTCACACTACAATCTCGTAAAATTAACCACCCAATAAATACAACTCAAGTTTGTCCAATGCTCAAAGACATTGGCCTTATTTTATAGCAAAGCCAATTTTTTGGTGGGGTGGACCATTTTGCTTACCTATTACTGAATCAAATTTATGTACTAAGATCACTTCAATTCTTTTCAAGTAGTTGAATTCCAATCAAAAGCACAAGTGACTTCCTTCCATTCAACCAACATTGAAAAAACATGCTCTCTCCTAATGTTAGCTTGAAAGAAACCACGTTACAAGACAATCATTAAATGCAAATGTTACAAAACAAATAAGATATTAGAATCGCTCTGATAACTACTTATTGTGTTAATTATATCCAAAATCTCTTATACCAATTGTTGGAAATTCAAGGATCACGTATCGCTCGATACCACTTGATATGAAATCAACAACCGGATTAAAATGTTGAAATTATATGACATAATAATGAAATATTTGATCACAAGACAAAAAATAAAAGAAGACAAGAAAATATGACAAGAAATTATGAGATTTTATTGTACCACAAATAATGAAGATGGAGAAATATTACAATGATCATAAAAACTAGTAATCACTTTTCTCACACTATGATATTGTATAGAATAACCTAATATTTATATGAAACATGTAGGGGACGTCCAAACCCTCCTAATAGAGTTTTTGATGAAATAAGATATTAAAAAATCGAGTCCAAAACGAAAAAGGAAAGAAAAATGTAAAAATCCCGGAACATATAGGTGGCGCCTAGGCACCACACACTGGGCGCCTATGCGTCGAAGCTAGCTCCTTGAACATCCCATAGTAGAGTTAATAATGAAGTAGGACGCTAAAAAATCGAGTCCAAAATGATAAAAAGAAAAAAACGCGAAAATTCCGAAACATACTGGTGGTGCCTAGGCACCACACCCAAGATGCCTAAGCATCGGCGCTGACGTCTTGCTATTGTAAAGCAACGACCTAGCGCCTAGGCACCGTTCTCGGCCAAAAAAATTCCCAATAGTGTTTTTTCTTCATTCTGAACTCTTTTTCAAGTTCAATATCAATTTGCAACTCCCAATTAGCTGCCAAAATAAAATATCAACTTGACATAGGACTCCAATAATATTTCAAACGAAATTCTTTTTAACGTGCACTTCAATTAGAATTCTTCAATTATTTTAATAAAAAATTCGAGTCACACCAAAATTCTAACAATAAAGTTATAATTAGGTAATTTCGTAAGATTTATGTTCGTTTCCTAAACAAGTAATACTATATTCTTCATTTTAATTATTTTGCTGATAAGAGGTCATGCAAAGCCCCAAATGTATCCCAGATTTTTAATTTAGATAAGTTCCATGGTCCTAGTCCCTACATTGAAAACAATCATTGTTTTAAAAATCAATTCAGATATTGACTTGTATAAGGTAATGTCAAGGTCAAGGATTCGACCAATTGTACAGAATAAATTAATAAAATATCTTCTTTTCAATAAAATAGACCAGATTATCGATTTAAGTTCACTCAGTAATTATGTGAATGTATTAACTGATTATATGATTAAATTTTGGATTGATTCTCAATTTTTCAGATTGAACTTACTAGTCCACTTTTTAAAACTTTGAAATAACAAAAGTTTTTTCGTCAAGTAATGATTAAAAACTTCTTAATTTCATATCATGTTATGCTCTAGGAATAACAAAAGAAGTTCTTATTGTACCTTAGAATGGTGAAATAAATTGATTTAGAAGGGCCATGTGGTTTGTTGCAGAAGAAGGGTGATTAGGGGCATGTGGAAAACCCTTGTCTAAGTACCCCCCACCCCACCCCACCCCACACGGTTCACCCCTCAATATTCTCAAAGGAACCATTGGAGACCTAGCTTAGGGTGACAACTTAACATGACTCCCACTTGAAGACCATTCCCTTGTGTTTCTAAGGAGACACCAACAAGGACCGTTTGCCCCCTCTCATCAATAACGTGGGTCCCCCACCCTTAATGCTCTCTCATAGTTGTTTGTAGGCTAAGGTGAGTTATATATGCATATATTTTGGGTGCTTTTGACTCAAACATTGTACATTTTATTGTTTTATTTGAATCTTGAATTTAATAGAAAAAATGGAAAGAAAAAGCCAAATGAATGATAATTACTTGCGCGTTTTGCTTTTTCAGAAAATACAATAACTATATTTATATCTTCAGAAAAGGTTTTAGCATCGGTGTATCATATATATGTATTCCAGTTTATTCAAAGTATCCCCATCCCATGTTTAGTCTCCTCCGGACGAACTATCTGCTACAACAGATGCATTCCCTTCTGAACCAAGAGATTCTTTTTCTCCTGATGCTGCTTGTCCCGAAAAATTTAAACAATTCACATTTAATTATTAAGAATTTATCTTACACAAGACAAGGTGCTCATGATAGGTGAAACGAGGCAGTTGACCACAAGAGTACTTACTGGACGAATTGGACATTCTCTAGGGGCAAGACAAGACTGCTTCATCAACTCTTGCTCGTGGAATGACTTACAACGGGTTTTCAAATGCTTCGCAAGTGTTTGGGTTAAGTAGTTGCCGTTTTCATATATGGCTATTGTCGTCACTCACATCTATCGAAGAGGTAATCGAGTGGCATAACATTTAGAGCTCCCAACATTATTGTCCCTACATGGTAGAGGACTGCTCCTCATTTATATTTTTCTTTTATTTCTGCTGATGTTTATAGTGAACCGTTTTAGTTTGATTCTTTCATTTTATTAATAATGTTGATAATACTTCGAAAATATACAGGATTTCAAGAAGATCTGTATTTGGGAAATAATGCTGATAATTATTAAAAAAAAAATCTCTGCTACTTGCATGTTGATTACCAAAATTGTTGTACAAATTACATAATTCGTTTCAAATGTTTTATACTTGGTTCAAAGGCAAAAATGACCTTGAAGTTGAAATTTATAATAAGTAAAATGCATATTTCAACAATATATTTTCCTTTGCAATCTGTAATTAACAATAGTTTTATACAGAAGACACAATCAGAGAAATCTATATGAATGTGTTTGATAAAATTTTGTTAGTATATTTAAGTATAAAATTTTGAAGATATTTGCTTGAGCATACAATAAATCACCTCATCTAATTGTTATAAATGTTCGGCGATAAGACTTTAACTTATGACATATTGAATTGCATACTCTAGACTCTAGAGACAAGCACCACTAATAAAAAAGAAATATATTTATTTTTAATTAGAACCATTCTACATGTACAACCATGGTTGTCAATTATGAGTTGAAAGAAATCTACACAATTCATTTTAAAAACTGTTTTTTGAATCGAAAGCACGAATTTTTACAACACATGAATTGTCAAGAAAGTAGTTTAACAAAAATTGTACAAATAACTTTATTCTCGAGCTTTAACAATGCGGCAATATTAGGTTGACTTCAAGTAAAAAGGATGTCAGGTTGTTTCAACAATAGAATCAAAATCATTATATGTATTTAAGGAAAAAAAGGTTTGAGAGAGAGAGAGAGAGAGGTGGATATGAAAGAAAGAAACGGACCAGTGTGGCCATGGGAGCATATGGACCAGTCCAATGATTTTGTAAAAAATTATTTTTTGTTATGATCAAAAATAAACTTGTGGAGAAGTAAAAAGTTTAGTGGAAAAAGAATTAAGCAAAAAGTATCTACATAATCATAATCTGGCCAAAAGATTTTAAGACAGGATATGTGCCAAAATATTTACTGCTATAACTCCTATATATAGCCTTTATTACGCCACATTCTTCAACATAAACATACACTCTCTGTCTAAAACTTTTCTGCACTAAATAATATTTTTGGCACATTTGTTTTTCAGATCATTGGTGTGACTTTTCCCATTTGCAGTGCAGTCTGTTCTAATTCTTTGAGAATATTAGACTAGTTTGACTTAGAAATGAAGCTGCTATCAAAGAAAGTCAAGTGCAATGTCCACGGCCAAGATTCTTCGTACTTCCTAGGATGGCAGGAGTACGAGAAGAACCCATATAACGAGGTTCGAAATCCCAGAGGAATTATTCAGATGGGTCTAGCAGAGAACCAGGTACCAGTGTTAAGAAAAAAAGAAAAAAAAAAAGAAAACGAGTCCATAGAATTTAGTTCATGCTAGATGTACATCAGTATTATTTTTTAATTTAACACTTGTTTCAAACAAGTGTCTTCTTATATTTAGCTCATCGATTTTGACATTTTCTACAGCTCTCTTTTGATCTGCTCGAATCATGGCTTGCTCAAAATCCAGACGCAGTTGGATTCAAGGAAAATGGAGAGTCCATATTCAAAGAGCTTGCTCTTTTTCAAGATTATCATGGCCTCCCAGCTTTTAAGAATGTAATAATTTCAATTAGCCCACATTTGGTTTAGTTAAAAATATAAAAGTTGATAAAATGTGTGGTAAAAATGATGATAAAAATTGTGAATCTTATAAAACATATAGTTGAAAGTGAATTTTAGAAAATTGGGGCAAAATTATTTTTATTATTATTAATTTTTTTTTTTGTATGCATAGAAATATCAAGTCTACTCTTTTAAGGACATGTTTGGGTCGGATTAAAATCTGATTTTAATCTAAATCAAAGTCAAACAATCAATATCAACCACATCTTTTATGGGTCCCACATATTTTCAACTACACATTTCAAAAATTTCTATCACAATCTATTTAAAATCTTATTTTATTCTACACCAAACACCATCTAAATTTCTATTACCCAACAACTCAATCGACATGAACTCTTTTTTCATGTAAAAATAATAATATTAGATTGGCATCATTAGTGTTAAGATTTGTGTTCATATTAAAATGTCAATCTTAGCAAGAGGAATAGTCCAAAATTTATAAATTGATCTATATTTTCATCTTTATTCGATGTGAGATTTTATCCCTTAACATGTCCTACAAGATGGTGGCTCATTTAAGTAAATCAATCTTAAAATTCGTGTGCTCATTTTTTGAATCTTAATCGGATCGAATTGTCTGTTGAAGTTTAATGAGTTTTGATACCACATTAAAGATTTGAGTTCCATATTAAAATGTCAACTTTTAATAAGAGGAGTAGTCCAATTCTTTATAAATCGATTTATATTTTCATTTTAATTCGATGTGAAATGTTATTCCTTAACAATCAGAACACATCCGTATAAATGCGTAAATGCAAATACGAAAATATGTAAGGTGTTTCTTAAAAATAAAAATAATAAGGATTTACATCCAGAACCCTAGGAGTTTGACGGGTTTTACATGCAAAATCGCATATGAGTTCTACTTATATTTTTAATGGATCATTACAATTTTTCTATAAAAATGTTTTTACATTTAGACGTTCATGTAAATCAATGAGGATAATCAATATGCATTTAACTTTTCTATATGTAAATCCATGCAGGCATTGGCTGAATTTATGGAAGAAATCCGAGGAAACAAAGTTCGGCTTGATTCAGAAAATTTAGTACTCACTGCTGGCGCCACTTCAGCTAATGAAACTCTTATATTTTGCCTTGCAGATCCTGGTGATGCTTTTCTTCTCCCCACTCCCTACTATCCTGGGTATATATTCCTTAAACTGCCTCATCTAATAGTTAAAGTTGTTATTCTTTTATATTATAGCTTCAACATGTACAGATTTTATAAATGCAGGTTCGACAGAGACCTTAAGTGGCGAACTGGAGTTGAAATTGTATCAATACAGTGTAATAGCTCCAATGGCTTTAGAATTACAGGACCTGCTCTAGAAGAAGCTTATCAAGAAGCCGGAAGACGAAATCTTAAAGTTAAAGGCGTATTAGTAACTAATCCTTCAAATCCACTTGGAATAACATTGAGCCTGCACGAGCTTAATCTCCTAGTAAACTTCATTGATGCCAAAGGAATCCATTTGATAAGTGATGAAATCTATTCGGGCCTGGTTTTTAACTTGCCGGACTTCGTCAGCATAATGGAGGTTCTGATGAACAAAAACTACTTGAATACACAAATTTGGAACCAAATTCATTTAGTATACAGTCTCTCCAAAGATTTAGGTATTCCAGGATTTCGAGTTGGAGCCATTTACTCTAGCAATGAAATGGTTGTATCTGCAGCAACAAAAATGTCGAGTTTTGGATTGGTTTCTTCTCAAACTCAGTATCTTCTTTCAGCCATGCTTTCAGACAAAAAATTTACGAAAACCTATGTTTCAGAAAATCGAAAACGGCTTAAGCATAGGCAAGAAATGCTGATTCGAGGTCTTAGAAATGCTGGTATTGGGTGTCTAAAAAGCAATGCTGGTTTATTCTGTTGGGTAGACATGAGGCACCTTTTGAGTTCCAATACTTTTGAAGCAGAGATGGAGATTTGGAAAAAAATTATTTATGAAGTCGGGTTAAATATATCTCCTGGATCTTCATGTCATTGCCCTGAGCCTGGTTGGTTTCGTGTTTGCTTCGCGAACATGTCAGAAGAAACCCTAAACCACGCAATGCAACGAATAAAAGTCTTTGTCGATTCTGAATGCAAGACTAACGTTAATGGCCACATTAGAAATCAATTCTGGAATAAGAATTTGCGAAGAAAATCACTTGCCAACTGGGTTTTCCGGCAATCGTTTCATGAATACAAATGTGAACGATAGCCCAGTATTCCAAGATATATTTACATTTCCATTTGAAAATTTGTTTTTCTCAATATTGTAATGCCGAGTTCAATATTTTTGTTTATTGTTTTTGTTTTGTTTGGTTTTTGTTTTGGTTTTTGTTTTTTTTATGAGTTCCTTGTAGTGATTGCACTCGGTCCTTATGGACGAGGGGTGAATTTTGCTTTAATTTGTAAACCAAATCTCTCTATTTGTTGATGAAATCTTCATGAGACTTATACAAATACTACTGTCAAGATATTCTTTGTAGAGGTGTCACCTAATTTTCAAACATATATTGTTGAGTATTTATTTAAATAAGTATAGCTCAAAATTGAAGAAGTTTCAATATCGAAAAGTTGTATATTTGTATGTTTAGACCCATGTTTATAAAATGGGATCGGATTGGCCAGCTCAGCTGGTAAAATCGGAGAACCGGACCAAAATCCGGTCCGATTATACTAAAATAACCGGTCAATATTGGAAAATTGGCCAATTAAACCAAATATCGGGAACCGATCACGGTTTTTGGACCAGTTCCCAAACCCCTTTTTAAAAAGTAATAATCTAATATAAATATATATATATATATATATAATAAAAATGTTACCTTAAAGATGGAACCCATTTACCCACTTTTCTACCTATGGGGCTCTTTTATTACCATTTTTTTGAGTCTCATAATTGATAAACTTCCAATGGGTCTTGCTACATGTACCCTTTGGGGTACATGTCCCGACCCCCATGCGAGAGAGGGGGTGGGCCCGAGTAAACAAAAGGGTACCCCAAAGGGTACAAATGGCTTATTCCACTTCCAATATGGGATTTAAAAAATATTCAATAAAACACATTTCCTATATGAAATTGACAAACTTCAATTAATAAAGCACACTTTTCAATATTATTGAGGGAAAATTGCACCTACGGTACCAAACCATTCATTTTTTTGCAATCTCTATTCAAACATTTCATTTGTGTCATCCACGGTATCAAACCTTTAAACAATTCACATTCGAAGTCCAAGTTGACGGTTTCCGTCCATTTGACCATTAGTTGACCAATCATTAATTTTCTAACCAATTGTTGACCAATTTTTAAAGGGTAAATATGTAAACTTTACATTTTTTATATGAAAAAAATTAAAATAAAAGAATTAAATTAAAAAAAAAAAAACTCAAGCTACTTTTCATTTTCTTCCCCCCTTCCCCCATCCCTTCATATTCATCCCCATAAACTGCAACCCTAAAAACTCGACCTCCATAGATGGCTGCTTAAATCTTTAATTAGGATCGTATCCTTAATTGTTCTCATTTCTTGGATGCATTACATAAATATAAATATATATAACTGAATTTACTCATAGAATGTCACAGTCTAGGAGTAGCACAGCTTGCAGAAATTTCGATCGGCACCCAGTTTAAGGAGTTAGGCGCCGTAAAACCAGTGGAAAACTAACGTAAATTCCGACTCAATTTTTCTCCTTTCCTTTTTGGGGTTTACCCTGCTCCTGGAGGATATGACGTCATTTTCATAACATTTGAGGCCTTTGTTTACTATAAACCCCCTACATTTGGATTCTTTTCCCACCACCACATCATCATGGCTACCGTCGGTGGTCTCCAAATAAGGCGCAAATCCAACTTCTGTTTAACCCAATTATAAAAAACCAGTAATGGAAGACAAGCCCTCAACGTTGAGTTCCTTCCCCACTTCCGCTAATTCCCAAAACAACAAAAGAGCTCGCAATTGACGGACAAAAACACCTTGAAAAAACAATTTTAGCCATTTTCTTGATATTGGTGGTGGCAATCGGAAGAATGCTAAACGTTCACGCACTGCCATTGCCACCTGACTACCACCGACAGGTTCCTTTTCCTTTGTTCATCGTGATTTTCACCACATGCCTGCCAGCCGTTATCTGTTTTTGATCACTTTCACCACCGATCACTGTGGTGTCGTGCTGTTTGTTACTGATGCTAATCCCATTTGTGCTAAGCCTGGTTTGGTGTTGGCAATGAGGCCATGGTGCAATCGGTCGACAACTGATTGGTGATTGATTATGCTAAAAAGATTGATGATAGATTTATTACACCTCTCGCTAAGATTGGGGATGAAAATTCCAATTTCGCAATAACTAATAATTGAACCAAGTTCGACTTTATCACCAAATATTCTAGAGATAATATCATACACGACCTTTGAGCTTGATGATATCAAAGACATTCTTTCACGTTTAAAAATCACAATAATCTCCCATATTTTTAGTGTTGAGCCACATTTCCTTGCCACCTTTTTAGTCACGTATCATGTAAAATAACGTTAATATAACTAAAATTCCCTTTTAAAGAAAAAATAAATATTTTCAACATTTAGTTGCAATTCAATTTGTTCCCTTTATTAATAACTTAATAGAGCGAATGATTTTTTTCAATGAAGACCACTTCTTTCATTTTCTCGCCATGAGTTCAAATTTGGTTTGCAATTAACAGTGTTCTTGCAAAGTAATCACTATCCTACTCTCCTTCCTTCATGTGTAGAATCTCAAACTCTGCGCAAAGAGCTTAAAGTTGTGTACGTTTCACTCTTTCTGTGCCTTGATATTCTTTCTTCATATATCTTTAGCTGTATCCTTTTTATTATGATTTCCAGTATGGCGCGATCTATTACCTAGAACAAATAATTTTTTACCTTCAATTTCTACTCATCGAGAACTTTAATATCTACATCAGTCAATGTTGTTCCTTTTTCTGGTTTTGTGAAACCATTTCCATTTCACCTCAATACTCTTTGGATCTCAAAAATTTTCCCATCAACATGCACTAATGGTCTTAATGACCATCAAAGCGATTGAAAAAAATTTCTTATCAACGTTGTTGTATCTTTCTACTCTATGACAACATCAAGATTTGCATTATACGTCCAAACGCTGCAAAAGGTCTTGGCAACGTTTTTTGACCGTTGCAAAAGGCTTTTTTTTTTTGTTGTAGTGCGAGGGATTGCTGGTTGCACAAAACTGTTGTTATCTAATGTCATTTGATCTTGCTTCTTGTTGGGAAAAATAGCATAACATAGATACTAATATCCAATGACAGAATCACGAGTTCACAATGCACAACAATCAGACATCTACCACTGTTATGACCACACACACACACACACATTCTGCATAAATCAAATCATAGCACATCTACTAAAAATAACAGAGAAACCGAAATGCTACTTCCCTTGTTCACTGGCCGAAAATGGTAGAAGGTTTTAGGCTCAGGAACAGACTCTTTCATGCTTGCAATCGCCATTCTTAGAGAGCTAGAGAGCCCGCCAGAACCTCCTTCTTCTTGGCTTGGATCATCGACCAAACGGTTTACCACAAACCGCCAAGAACACCCTCCAAATCGAAGCTAAACCNGCCCGCCAGAACCTCCTTCTTCTTGGCTTGGATCATCGACCAAACGGTTTACCACAAACCGCCAAGAACACCCTCCAAATCGAAGCTAAACCACCGAGAAACACTCCATAAACTTAGCCACTATTTCAGGCCTATGAATCCCCAAGAGTTTCTACAATCTATAGGCTATATGGTTGATTTCATGGAGCAAAAGAGGAAGCTGAAAAATGAACCAGAGAGTGAGAAGAGAGAGTTCTATTTTATGAAAGAGAAAGAGAGATTTTAAATTAATAAAAGTCATAAGTCTCTGTCCCCTTTTGAATTTGGAAAGTACTGTGCCAAACTTTCAAGACAAGCCAAAGAAAAATATCTTAATCCTAGCCATCCACTATATCAATGGCCACAAATAGTCAGGGTAGTGCAATCGGGTCAAAGCACAAAGTCCAATAACTTATGGGAACCATTAAGCCCACACTTCTGCGAGTGAGAAAACTGTAGCTTCCTTGATATCTAGGCGCCTTCAAGCTCTGATACCATTTTTAACACTAAGCACTATAAAATATGAGGGATGAGAGATTGTTTTCTATTATTCAATGGAGTTGGGAGTTGGGAGTTGGCTTAAGTAGCCTTACATGAAGAAAATAGAAGTAGAAAAATATGCAGCAAATAATCAAAATTGTGCCTTACAACCATTTCCGTGACAAATAGGAATTATTAACAAAAATTAAACAAAGTTTAGATATTTAACAAATATTTTACTTGACTCGGTACTTGAGAAATCACCGCAAAAAAGTGTGACTTGAGAATCTATTATGAGTTTTCTATTATTTTAAAAGAGATTCAATTTATTTCAAGGAAGACGGAAACCCATGCATTGAATCGGATGATAATATTGGCCGTTCCCGACACGGCCTTGGCCCGGTTTGATTGGGTCTGCCAATTTCGACGTGTTATTCTATACTTATAAGCTTGCTGGGCAGTTTTGAGTACTAGTTTTGGGGTTTTTAAATGCGTCGGTTTTGGGCGTTTATGAAAGATTCCATTTTGGGTGATTTTTAGTAGCGATTATTAAAAGTCTAATTCATATTTGAGAGTTTATTACATAATGATTATAAATTTTTTTTTACATGAATAAAACTATATATATGTCTATTAAAGAATATTCATTTAGTGAAATTTTCAATTTATAATTTTTATATGATATTTTTTTTTTACTCATAAGTGGTATTTTATTTATAAACAATTATTTACATTTAAGTTAATTTGAATAATTAAAAAAAAATATTTACTTATAATTAAAAATTTAATTTATGACTAGTTTTTTTTTTTATTTATAAGTGAATTTTTATTTTATTAGTAGTATTTTTTACAATTTTTATACACAAAAATGAATTTTCGTAGTATAGGTATTTTTTTAGTTACAATTACAAAGTAATTTTTTTTCATATAAGTAATTTTTTCGATATTGTACTTTTTGCTTATAATTTATTTTTTTTTTCCATATAATTGAATATTTTCCTTGTAAAATAAATATCTTAGAGAGTAAAATTAGTATAAAATATAAAAAGTGCCAAAAATCACCGATTTGATAAGTTGAAAAATACGATCCATATTGAAAAAAGTTAAAAATTGTATGGTTCTAGAAAATAGGAAAGATCGAAGGTGAAAACATGAGGAATCATTCGACATTCCATGTGTTCATTATT
>CAIGRO010288290.1:0-11985 GCA_903798355.1 Fraxinus baroniana
GTCAGACTAATTTCCTGGACCATCAACCACCGGCCCCTCAGTAACTGGCGGAGGTAAATCGTGAGTTATGCCCAAATTGACCAAGGTTCAAGCACCCCTTATACTCCTGGCCCCAAGGGACGTCTCTACTGTATAGTCTAGAAGGATTACAAGATTTGGATTTGGAATGGGAAAAAACTTTTGAAGTTGCAGACACCATTAGGGTCCTTCTTAAATCTCCAGCCACCAATGCATTTGCATTTATAGAGAGTACTGATAAAATATGCTTCAAATATTTGGACGATATCGTTAAGGAGTTTCAAGGAGGAGGTACAATCTTTAAAGCTCCATTCATTTTTCGAGAAAAAAATAAATTTACTATACATAATTTATGTTGAAATTAATAAAGCCTTTATGCTGTCAAAATGACTTTCTTTTACTCTTAGAGTGCCTGCTTTGTACCCATCAGATTTGTTTGCACGACTCTGGGCCATTGATCGATTAGAACGGCTAGGAATTTCCTGTTTCTTCACTCCTCAAATCAAGGGTTGTTTAGAACATGTCTACAGGTAATTATATAAATTTATTTTATTCCTATTTATGTATTTTATTTTATTTTATTTTTATTAGCTTGTTAAGGTGAACATAAGGAAGCAGTACTTCCATTGTAAGGGAAGTAGTATTTCTTCTTTTACTACTTTTATTATTTTCATGTAACTAGGGTATTCCTCCACCACAAGTGCCTTATATGAAAATAGTAGGAATCCAATGCAGTTAAGATTTTATTTTCATTATAAGGGAAGTAGTACTTCTTATTTTACTGCTTTCATTATTTTCATGTAACTACGGTATTCTTTCCACACAAGTGAGGGCATATTAATAAAATTTCGGAGGTACCGCTCCCTTTTAACTAAAAAAAACTTTCGATATGACCTATGCAACGAGCTTTTAGTCGATCACTCCCAAATCATATGATTTTAGGGCATCAGGTTGTAGATACCCTAGCAGATTTAATAAATCGAGTCATAAATGTTACAAAAAGATGTCTTTTATATATTTTTCTACCCTAATTAGTGCAATAGCCCTCATTAATCACATATCTAATCAAACCAAACTTTAGCTTAAGAATTTTGCCCAATTTTATTCTATTAATTTAAGATAATCCACACATAAGTTTTCACACAAGGAATTTCATTTTATATTTGTATCTTCCTACAACCGTAAAATCATCTCCTAATTATGCTAAATTTGCTCTAAGGATCATTGATATATGATAGTTTTGGGGTATAACATCTACATTCTATCTATCAGCTAATCCACGATATGAATCAACTTATTGCATCATGATGTAAAACTCAATTCTAGTGTGTGTACAATATCAAGTTTTGTAGGGTTAAGTATTAATCAATCTAGCATGCAATTCATCCACCGTTTATAAATCAACACCAAATCTCAAACTTCATCATAATTGCAAGTTAGATTATCTAACCAACACAAGCACACAACCTAAAATAAAAATACACACACACACACACACACAAAGTAAAAAAATCAAAGTTTTTCCTATCCCCAAACTTAAAATCGATGTTGTTTTCAATGTTATAAAGTATAAGTAAGAATATAAGGGGATGGGGAAGAAAAGGAAGAATGTACTCCCTGAATTTTTTTGTTGAATGTGTGAGAAGCTATTTGTTAATTTAACGCAACTTGTACTTTTCTAAACTCTTTACGATGTCAATATCCATGGTACCTATCAAGCGGGGAAGAAAACAATCAAAAGAATAAAAAGAAAACTTCTTTTGACTCAATTAATGCTTTTCTTTAACTAGGTTAAGTGTCAATGATGAAGACGACCTCCAAACTGAATTTAAATGTGCCTATAATTAATGCAACCTATAAGTCAAAAATAATACTACATGCAATGCAATACGGAAACCAAAATAAATAAAAGAGTTAGAAAATTGGGTTGCCTCCCAAAAAGCATTTAATTTATAGTCTTTAGCTAGACTGTATGGAGGGATTGATTATGATGGTTCACGCTGGAGTCTTGTAGCCTTATTCCTTGCAATTTTCAGCTTTATATCCTCTTTTTACTATCCAAACATTACTAAGATAATTGGCATATCATGGTCATCTTTGAGATTCATAACAAGGAAGTCCACGAGTAATATCAGCTTTCCAACCTTAATGAGCACATTCTCAACCTTGCCTCATGGATATCCGATATTTTTATATGCCAGCTACAGCATCACATTCGATCATTTCACTTCCCTAACTCCTAGTTTCCTGAAAGTAGACAAAGGCATTAAGTTTACACTTGTACCTATATTACATAAAGTATTAAAATGAAATCATTTGCCTAATGAAATAGGTAAAGTGAAACTCCACAGGTCCTTGAATTTTGGTGGTAATTTGTTTGCAGTCTTGTACTGCTCTTCTCAATCAATGCCACTTCTTCCCAATTTGGAAGTTTTCTTTCTTAGATATCATGTCCTTTAGGAACTTTGCATATGCCGGGATCGTCGGATTGCACCAATGAATGAGATGTTAATGTGTAGTTTTTCCAACATATCCAGGACTTCTTAAATTGAATATCGAGCTTTTTCTTTTGCAATGTTTATGGAAAAGGTTGTGGTGGCACAATTTTTTTTAGTAGGAACAGTTTTCTTAACCTTTGGATCATCTGATACTCTTTTTGTCTCTGCTTCTTTATACAGCTCAGATTCTTCCAATTGCTCCTTAATCGTAGTATGTAAATTTTCTTACAACTGGTCTCTTTACATTAATCTCTAGAAGTTGAACTCCATTGTGGGTAGTTATTACCTAAATCCGTTCTTCTTCCACAACCTTTACTACCATTACCTACTGTTTGGAATTTGTCTTAGTGTCACTGGTAATGTTCCTAGTAGTCTCTCTGAAAGCGCTTTCACTATTGTTCCATTTGATTTTCCAAGTTCTTGATGGCATCTCCCTGAACTTGCAAGATTTTATCTATTTTTTTACACGTGTTGGGTAGATAACTTCGCAAATTTAATAACAAGATATTCTAACAAGACTTTTTCTCATTTTGCTGAAAACCTAGCGGTACAATTTGCTATGGTGTGGTCTGAGCATCGTAGTTATTACTCCACTGAAAACTTGGGTGAATTCTCTATTTTGGGGAATAGGTGTTAGGATTTGGATTTGGATTTTGTTGTTGCCTTCGAAAATTCAGAGTGTGGTTTACATATTCCATTGCCTGAACAAAATGAGACCCTATAGTAAAATCAACACTCTCATGGTTTCCTCCACAATGTTTGAATTTTGATCCCATTGCTGCGTTCATCTTATCCACCTTCTATGCCATTGATGCCAATTGTGCTGAAATTGGTGTCAAAGAATTAACTTCAAATACCCTAGTAGCTCTTTTTCTTCTCGTCCTTTCAGAAAGCCAAATTGCACTAGTGAAAGCCATATCCTCCATGATTTGGTANATCCACCTTCTATGCCATTGATGCCAATTGTGCTGAAATTGGTGTCAAAGAATTAACTTCAAATACCCTAGTAGCTCTTTTTCTTCTCGTCCTTTCAGAAAGCCAAATTGCACTAGTGAAAGCCATATCCTCCATGATTTGGTACATTTAGCTTGCGGCTCTTTTTGTGAGAAAACCATCACATGCAGGGTCTACGTTAGCCCTACTTATCGGATGCAGACCAATGTAGAAGTACTGTACCTGAAGTCATTTCTGTAATCTGTGTTATGGACATTGACGGAGTAAACCTTTGTACGTCCTCAAGCCTTCGAATAACATTCTGAGTCCAGATGTTGGAATGTGGTAATCTCATTTCTCAGTTTTGCAATCCTTTTCAGCGAGAAATATTTGCTAAGGAATTTTTGACTCAATTGGTTCCATGGAGCGATACTCTAAGGTGGACAAGTGTTTAACCACTCTCTGACCGAGTCTCTCAATGTGTATGAGAAAAGCCTCAGTCTGATTGCTTCACTGGACACTCCGAATACTCGATAGTTGCACATATATCCAGTAATCTAGATATACGAGTGTTGGGATTCTTCGTAGTTCTTTGTAGCGTGTTTTGGAACATGTTGATCACAATAGTCCTCAGGTGCAAGTTTGTCTAACCTAACGCCGAATATACTATGCTAGACTCGTCCACAACCAATGGAACCATATACTCCCTCATTAGCTTTGTGTTTTCATTAGCTGCAGCCACATGCGATTGTCCTACTTTCATATTAGCCTCAAAGACTATTTGATTCGAATTTTCCTCTACCATGTCTTCCTCTTTCTTTTTTCTGGTGTGTTTCCAACTATTGTCTTTTTCAAAAGTTGAATGTTCATTAGATTTTCGAGTCAAATTGAGCAAGATCACCGTATCTTAAAATTTGCATACAAGGTCCTAAAAAAGGAAGCAAAGAACACAATAATGTTTTTATAATGTAATAAACTAAACTAAAAAAAGTAAAATTCACCAATCGAAAATTTGAAAAATGTTGCCGGCTATTAAATGAGATCACATACACCTGTCAAGTGGTTATATTTATCAACATTATCAAAAGCATAATTCTACACACCATTAATAGAACTCCAATTAAGTCTACTTTGAAGTTGCAAATTCTCACTAAAATTGCTTTCAAATTGCAAATTTCCAAGTGAACAATGTAACATGGAACCTAAATTTATATCAATAAGTTAACAATTAAATGTCTAAATCCCATATTGCAATAAAATTAACAATCTACCATAACAAAATTAAACTTAATAACTCTTCAACATCTCCAAGTATATTCATCAGTCCTTTCAAAGAGTCGGTCCACCCCTTGCATTGATTCAAGATCACAAAAGTGAAGTTAAAATATTGAACAAAAAATTTACATGTGAAAAATTACATATAAAATATAATTTTGACTATACTTACAATTAGATCATCAGTCAAATTCCACAACTATTGAATCATACTTTTTGTAACTACGTTTTGCGAACAAGCTCTACTTTATATCGAAAATTACAAAATCTCAATTAAAAGAAGCATAAACAAAAATAAATATATAATAAAATAAGCAAGAAAAAAAAGTATTCTATTACCGGTTTCCAATTGGACCAATTCTTCATGAAACTCTATCTCTTCAATGCCCACTCCATATAATCAATATCCCAAAAGTGTGGAACGTAGCCAGTTTTGTGTACAAATTAAAGCCTCAACTGTTTTAGGTGTTAAAAAACTCCAAAATGAATTAAGAACACACCCTCTTAGTACTAAACGCTGACTTTGAAGCAACCGTAGAAACTAGAACTACAAGTACATCCCTTGCAATCTCCTACAAAATTGTATATCTTGGAAAATCTAACTTCCACCAAATCAAAATATCAAAACTTGGATTAGTAGAGTTTTCAATGGGTTCCATTAGGTATTCCGAATCTCCCTTTTCCTAGCAAATCATTATTGTTACTTTTAGATTTTTTGTACCTAAAATCAAAATTATTGGACTCATCCCAATCATCATTTGCAGAAACCTTCGTTAAAATGTCATTAAAGTCACAAATACCATCACCTTCGTCATTGGATGCACAATTCCATCCCTTATACTGATTATAAAACTCATATAATAAATTCTTGATTCCATCTTTTGTTGTTTCAACCAAGCTACTATCATACACTTGACCAATACAATAACCGACAAACTCAACTTGTACCGAGGATCGAGCACAATAGCTATTATCAATATTTTGTTCATTTTCTTAACATTGCCCCAATACTTATCAAATTTACTCTTCATGTTTTTTTGCCATATCACTTAATAAAGGATCTTGCCTACCACTCAACATTTTTAACAATTGCTGAATATTACAAACTTCTTTAAAGTATAAACTTGAGGTCACACTCAAAGATGTACTAAACTTTAAAGTGACTTCCTGAAAGGTTTTCAAAAACTTAACAAACTTCCTACCTTTTTCCCAATCAACGCTTGTAGGTGGGCTTTCTCTTTCCTTCCCATTCTCAGGCTCGTCAAAATATTTGCAATAAAAACAATCTTCCTCTGCCATACGATCAAATACTTTCTCAAACTTAAGCGCACTATCCAACATCAAGTATGTTGCATTCCACTTAGTAGGTACATCTAACATAGCCAATGTTTTACATTCAATTTTCTTCCTTTCTACACAAATCTTGAATTTTTGGTAATTTCGAAGGTGATGATTGAAAATACTTTACAACACTCCTAATACTTGCTATTGCCATGTGAAACTCTTTCAACCCATCATTTACAATTAAATTCACTATATGTGCACAACACCTTACATGAATAAACTATGTGCACAACACCTTACATGCATAAACGAACCTCCCAAGACCATCCCATCAACCTTCCAATTCTTTAATATCTTTTCATATACATAATATCCCCATCATTTGCACTTGCATCGTCAATAGTAATTGTGGACACATGCTCTACTCTTGAGTCAAGCAAACGTGTTTTAATAAGTTTTCCAACTATCTATGGTTTGGTACCATTGAAAAATTCAATACCCTCTTATGTAAAACCCGATTTTTGTCAATAAAATGAAACCATGTAACTAATATTTTGTATTGATATCCAGCAATCTGTCGTAAGGAACACCCTTTTCTTATTAGACATAAGTTTACCTTTCAATTATTCCTTTTCCTCACTGTAAATCTCAATGTATTCCTAGTAACTGTTCTAAGAGATGGAATGTCAAACTTAGGGCAAGTATATCCATGAAATTTCTAAACCCGATACCATCAACAAAGCTAAACGATAATTCATACACAATAATCATTTTCACCATTGCCCTTCTACATGCTTCTTCGTTAAACATCATAGCAACAGTATTGACTGATAACAATTATACTTGTAGTCATTTTAGTTGGAGAGTTTTCCCAAGTGAGCATATAGCCGCGATGGCTATGTATAGAGGATTTGAAACGAGAAGCTAATGCTCTCCTTATTTTATTGCTAATTATTGGAGATCAGCGTATATTGAGATTATATTTCCTCCATCAAATAAAGCCAAATGGGAATTTTCGACCATATTCTCCCACTTAATAGTTTGTTGCCACCCGAAGTTAAATCATGTGGTCCGAACGTCTACGTACGTGTAGAATATTATCTATTGGAGAGTTTTCTTGACCGTGTGGATACGACAGGTGCAGAGCAACATGACATACTCTCCAATTTTGTACAAGTCAGATTCCTCTAAATGACAATTAGACGGAAGTGTAATCTATCAATTTTAATCTTCAACCATAGTTTCATGTTTGGAATAAAGTTGTAGTTAGGTCCCCATACTTTGTTTTCTTACAACTAAAATAATATACAATTCATTACGGATCACAAATAAATAAACAATTAAATGGACAATATTTATATATTTTTTTAATAAACAATATACAATATACAGAGATTTTACATTAAATAATCAATATTTACAATTTCGAATAGAACAATATACAATATTTACAAATAACGTGCTAACTTCTTTCTCCAATTTTGTATCCAAGACTGGTTGATTCTATTCACATTATGAGCTATACTTAAAAATTCAATATACTTGATTGCGAACATGCTACAATTAAATAATAATGTGTTAGTTCGATAATATATAGCTAAAAATTTAGTTTTCAAAGTAAAAAAAATATAAATTATTACGAGTTCGACTGTCTTACTGCCGTTGTGTCTCTCACGATAGCTAGTCTGTCCTTCACATTCACCTCCGCGTGTCTAGTCATCAAATGAATGATCACAACCATTGTCTCCAGTATATGCTTGAGCTGACCCTATGTCAGACATGTATGATCGAAGTCGTATACATATATAGTGGAATCAGCAAATACGATCTCCATGACAAACCAGTGATTCGTGATCATTGGAATGTACATATGCGCACAACACGTCCATAACTTTCCCCAGACATTTGACTACATCCTTATGACCCACTTGAGCATATATTTAGGCACCTTGTATCCATTCCCATAAATTGGAGCGATAGATGCTCAATGGTAATTTCACGTAGGAACTCGGTGCTCAATATGATTTGGCACGGAATGTTTAATGATCTTGGATATCTTCCAGTCTAATAGTGTAACAGATCCAAAGCTAGGTCTATGTGCTACAAAATGAAACACCAATATAAAAAAAGAGAGAGTTATTTAATTTATTAAAGAACAAATTATGTATTCATAACAAATAACGATTGCAATATTACACTTAAATTGTCAGTGAGCCAATTTATTGAAGTCGCGATATCCTCAAACCACTTCTAAGCATTTAATATCGTCTTTTAAGCTATCGTATAGCTAGCTTTGAAAAAGAAAAAAGAAAAAATGTTAAAAGAAAGTATAGATGAGTTAGCGTACTTTACTAAAATCATAAAGTACTTACATGGGCATAATTCTTCTCCACTCCGTCTTGAATACAGATCATCGAAATAATGACTATGATTGTGTGTAGGAGACTCACGAGGGAAGTGTCTGGATGGGGGACAAAGAGATCTCATCAAGCAAGGTGAGATCTAGGGCGAAGGTGATCGTCGATCAACCAGACCGCGCTCCTACACAAATAACAACATTAAAAATTATTAACTCAATTAAAATTTGATAATTCATACAAAATAGTAATCATCAAATTATATTCAACTCACATACCTAATCTCGGTTTAGGTTGGAATCAGATATCTGGTTGTCTTGAGTATGGGGAATGGCTAATTTACGCACAAAACCTCAACACTCCTCTATCGATGACATCAACTCAGTTAGGACTTCAAGCTGACATATTGATATTTCAACTAGTTAAGGATTCATGTGCCAAGATTTTGAAATAACATACAATATAAATCGTAAATGTATAATACTCACCTGAGGGTCATTGAAGAGAACTGATAATGGACAACCAGATCCTTAGGATTCTTACCAATGATGCATTCGAGGACAGTGTGCCTCTTCTCTTTTCGTAAACCGGGTACCCGAGGGGAACATTATCATATGTCCAAATCCACAACACATATAATTATTAAATATAAATTTAGTATAAAAAATATTTTAACGTTGATTATGTTAAACATTTACTTGCACTGTCAAGGGCAATCCATAAGTATCGTACTTATGCAAGGACCTCTTGGGCATCAAATGTGATTTGATGAAGGCGTGTACGTGTCCTAAAAACATCTCTGACCCAATGTATAAGTGTAGAAGGTATCAATATCGTCAACAACTTCCAAATGAAAAAGGATGATCACAGTCTTTTTGTGATGACACCACACCACATTCTCAAGGATATAGACCAGTCCTAACTTTACAAAAAAAACTATACTTTAGAACTTTTAACAAAGGATAATGGAATAAAGTATAATCTCACAAAATTAAAAGAATCGAATTGTAACTACTATACGCAAGAAATATATTCATTTTACATCGACGTTAATAAAAAAATAAATGATTTAACAAATTAAAGGAGAAAAAAATTATAGACAAAAATATAAAAAATATAATTAAAGAATGAATATAAATAAAATTTTAAATTGAAAAAAAAAATGAAATTATGATAAACAGAAAATCATTATGAAATTAAAAAAAAATCAAGAAAATAATAATAATAAATTAATTTAAATACAAATTGACGACCACAAATAAAAAAGAAAAAATGAATTAAAGAAAATCATAAAAATATAAAATAAGGCAATAATAATAAAAAGTATTCTAAATTAATAAAAATTAAATTATAATAAGGAGAAAACAATTAGAGAATTTTTTAAATTAATACCAATAATAATAATAATAATAATAATAATAATAATAATAATAATAATAAATTAAACAAAAGAAATTATAAAACTAAATAAAGAATATAAATATTATTTAATGAAAATTGAAAAAAAAATTAAAACTATTACCAATAATAATAATAATAATAAAACAAAACAAATTATAAAAATTAAATAAAGAATATAAATATTATTTAAAATTAAAAAAATTAAATTATCATAAAAATAAAAGAATTGATAAATAGAAAAAAAAAAAAAAAAGATTTGAGCCATTAATATTCAGCTCGGGCCCAAAAAAAATAAAAATAAATAAAAGCTGTCCAACCGATTGTTAAAGAGTTGCTAGTTCCAATTCTCGCTTGAAAATCACAATTTTCGATGAGTAGAACCTATTTTTCCATAAAAGAAAAGAAAAGAAAAGAAAAGAAACCCTCGTTTGGTACAGATTAAAATCCAATTAAAATTGAAAATACGGCTGTTATTGGGCCCCACTCATCTAATAAAAGTCAATAATAAAAGCTAGTTTTTCAATTTTAATCCAATTTTAATCCCTATCAAACGGCCCTCTAATCTATAATCAATAATCTACCTACATAATGAAGAATGAACATCATAAATGTAAATTCGATCCACAAATTTTTTGAAACATTATAACGAAAAATCAATTCCATAATCCCAAAAAAACTAACTTATCGAAGATAATGGTCGGGGTGTGTGGTGTTCTACGTTAGGTTGATTGTGAGAATGATGACTTCGACTGGATCCCGACTATTGGAAGCTACGTTAGTTTTTCTTTTTTTCTCTCCCCTCAAACACTTGGTTGAAGATGAGGATATTTTTAACTTTTGGTATTTAACCTCACAACTTTACCTTTTAACTTTTTTTTAATAGTCAAAGGCCATTATGGAAACAGCAGTGCTGCACTTACAGCACTTGGAGGGTGTAAATTTACAGCCCTCTAATTGATGTACAAGTGACTTTTTTCTTATGGAAATATGTCAATTTCTATGTATTTCCTCTCCATAATATCAGATACAAATTCGTTTTCAGGGACAAATATCGGGTACTTCTTGAGCAATTCATCCATCTGGCATATGATTTTCTGGCCCTGGGTCAGAAGTGATTCGGGTTGACCTGAATACCGAGTTTCAGATGTCAATGCAGTCTCTGTAAAAACCCAATTCCTCCACCGTTTCGAACCCGGTTTTCAGACCCACCTGGCCCCCTTCTTCTTTACCCGACACTAACCCGTTTACATAACCTTCTTAGTAGTGGGTTTGTTCTAGATTAAGCGCAGAATCAAACATGTCTTCTATGGAATCCATTGAATTTGTGCGCCAGTGCATGGTAGGAGATGTGACATGACATGTACAGGCCACAGAGGTTAGAATAAGAGTTTAGCTTAAAAAGTTTTTTTTTTTTTTTTTAGTTAGGTCTGTTTAATTGCAAGATTGCAAAATGAGTGGAAAAAAAAAATGAATTTCAGGGAAAGTAATTGCCTATAACTTGTTTTTTAGGGAATTATTAATTAAATGTGTTTGGTTGGTATAATTTTTCAATCGGGAAATTTCAAAATTTTGGATCATTTTGTGTTCATTTTGCTTTGTTTTACATGAAAATTGTCCATTAAAGTGATAATATTTTTCCACAATTGATTATAAAATTTGTTTCTATTGCAAAAAAGAAAAAAAATTCCTAGAAAATCATTTTTCATCAAAGTTTAGTGTTCGTTTGACTTTGTTTTATATGAAATTTGTCCATTAAAGTAAAAAAAAAAATTTACAATTGGTTATGAAATTTGTTTTAAAAAAAAAAAAAACTGGAACTTTCATTTCCTACCAAAAAAGTGGGAAAAACAATTCAAGTAAATCAAAGAAAACAGGCGCGTGAAGAGCTAATGTGGAAAATCAAATGCCAAGAAAATTATTGCCATCAAACACTACAAAACTTGGAAAATGAAAAACTAAAAATCTTCCATAGAAAAGGTGGTGTATCAAATACAACCTTATGGTCTGTTTGATTGCAAAGGTGGAAAATGGGTGGAAAGAAGATATTTTAATGGGAATTGAATTGCCTAGAATTTGTTTTACTGGGAATTGTAATTAATTGTGTTTGATTGGTATAATTTTCCTCCTGAAAAATATTGAAAGTTTGGTGTCCGTTTGACTTCATTTTTATGAAAATTGTCCATTAAAGTGATAATTTTTTTACCATTGCGTCTAAAATT
>CAIGRO010288296.1:0-16787 GCA_903798355.1 Fraxinus baroniana
AAATGAATAATTTGTTCATGATTTCTATTGATAGGAATCAGATTAGGATTTTGAGCATTTTCAAAATCCCAATGTAAACCGCTTTCTTGAAGATTCCAAGGAATTCACTTGGGTATCATAACATTTGAATGAAGTGGATTAACTTCAACTAAGAGACTTTTATCTCTTGGCGAAGATCTGAGTATACGAATGTTGAGTTGAGTGTTCAAAAGTTTGTAATAAACTCTGTATATTATAGCAAAAGCTTTTGAACGATCATCAACATCAAAGTTCTTAGTTTGAATATGAAGATTAAGAGCATTGAGAATAGCTTCGTCTTGGAGACTAATTGAAAATTTTGGATAACAATTTGAAAATACTGGTCCACTTTCAAGATTGGATTCAAGCATGGAAAGTAAGGAATGCTCAAACCTTAAAAGTCTTTTGTCTCTTAAGGTTATGAGAACATGAATGTTAAGACATAATCTAAACAAGGGCTTAACTGCAATTTGAATTAAACCAATATGAATATATTGAAATTTTTTCCTATAAGCAAGAATAGATTCTTTTGAAAGTAAATTTAAAGAAACAATTTGATTTTTGATAGGAATAGTTTTTTCCAAAGTTTTAATAACATAGTTTTGAGTAAAATCAAATTTTCCTATCTCGTAGATAGAACTTTTTTCTATTTTTGGGATAGTCTAATTTTGAAGAGTTTGTTTAATTTTGCAATTTGAAGTTCCTTTGAATTAATATCATTTGAAATATTACTTGATGCAGATGCAGTATTTTGATCATCAATTTCTTCGTTGTTTTCTTGAAAATGTGTTGAAATATTACTAATTCCTTCATTTGAACTACCACCTTTGCTAAACCAATTAGACAGAAAAGACATAATTTAATGTAGTAAAAGAAAACAGTAATCTTACCATTGTAGACACAATGCTACAGGCTAGAACTACGCTTTACCAAAGCCTACAAACGAGACCACCCAAAATGCTTACTTCGGCTAACACAGGTTGACCAATGTCTAACAGTAGACATCCATGGCTGCACACAAGTATGACTTTTGACACGATGAAAACAGTAATTTGACATGGTTAAATTTTACAACACTCAGTTATGACTCTGGTACCAATACACACACACACACACACACTGACTTTCTTTATTTTCTTATTCCAATTATATAGTCCTGCTTAAGAATAACCTTGCTACATGTATACTTTAGTGTATTTTGCCACATGTCATCAAGTAATTCGATAGTTTAAATTTCAAACTGCTTTTTCATCCAATTGACACTTGACAACAATGCAAGTGTCAACCACAGTTTAAAAAATCAATGTACTATCAGCAAAGCAAAGTCCTAGAATGTTTTGTTTTGTTCATCCACTAATAAACCCTTATTTAATTTGTTTTGTTATAACCAATTTCGTTTCACTTAATCTTGAAATTGTACAAATATAAAGATACATACTTCATGAAATCATCCAATTAATTTATGAATGTAAGAATTGAAAATTAAATTATTCAATTTCTTTACTACTTCAAAAAATATTTTACTATTATTTGTTTATAATTAAATAAATAGGGTTGGACATGGTTCGATCCAAATCTTATGATATTTTTTAAGTAAAACCGTCGGGTCCAAGTTTATTTATGGAACTGTTCGGGTTCGATTTCGTTCAATTCAATTCGATTTTATTCGGTTCTCGAGTTCCATACAATAATTAATTTTTTTAATATTACAACAACGTTACATCAATTCAATTAATGACATGTTCAATTTTAATTCTTACAAAATTACATACTTCAATCTCTTAATATCTTTTATGCATCTCTTTGTTGAGTTCTTCATTGATTGAACTTGGATTAGAAATTAGAAATGGGAAAATCGTATTTTGGGTTTTGAGCTAAATTAATTAGTTAGCGAAGTTATTTTGGAAAAAAATAAAATAATTTGATTTATTAAAGATAAAAATTTAGGGATATTTGATTTTTGGTTTCGAATCGAGAATCAAATCAAACTCGTTGGTTTTCGATTTAAATACCCGTTCGAGTATTTAACTTAAAAAAAATTGCTCAATTCGGTTCGGTAAGGGTTCGGTTCGAGAGTTTTATCCAAACCTATAAATAAGGTTAAATTCGGAAAGTTTTTGACAAAAATTACTTGTTCAATAATAAGATTTTTAATTTGTGTGAAAAATTAAATCAGATTATATAAATAGGACATAAATTGTATATTATTGCAACCATCAAATATACACGAAACAATATCGAAAAAATAATAATGAACACTATATTATGTTCTTGATCGGATATATGATTTTTATCAATTAACGTAAAAAAAAATCAATTAACTCCCATAAATTTATTTGAAAGAAACAAAAAAATAGTAAAAAAGAAAAAGAAATACAATGGTTAAGTAAAAATAATATAGGGCTTAAAATAAATTGAAATATGAAAAAAAATGAAGTTTCAAATAATTTCACGTAAAAAATAATTTCAAATATTTGATTTTTATCAATTAACGTAAAAAAAATTCAATAACTCCCATAAATTTATTTGAAAGAAACAAAAAAATATTAAAAAAAGAAAAAGAAATACAATGGCTAAGTAAAAATAATATAGGGATTAAAATAAATTGAAATATGAAAAAAATAAATAAAAAAAATGAAGTTTCAAATAATTTCACGGGACCCTCACCCAATTGAATAACTACCTGGTCCGTGCAACAAGCAATAATTTCCCCGTAGAATATATATGAAGAAACTATGCAGATGTGTACTTTTGCATTATACGAGTCCAGCCTCTACATCCCCATTCCACATCCCTCTCTAAACGCCTCTCTTTGAGGAAAAAAAAAACAAATCCCTTTTTTTAGGGTTTGCAGAGGCGCCGCTTCTGGACAATCTATTCTCGGTACGAGAGAGAAGTATTTTCTCATTCCGTCCGTTTCCCAGGCAATTTATTGAAACTGCTTTTCTTTTTATGAATTTTTTTTTTAAGTTTTTGATTGACTGTTTTGATATTTGTTACTGAAGTTTAGTTTCAGTTTTTGGTGCTTATAGATCCGTTTACTGGATTGATCCGATTGATTTGTCAACTATTTTGTAGTTAAAATAGTGATCTAACTTTTTGCGTATTAAGTTTTCACTTTTCAAACTGTTTGTTTTCTATGAAGTATTATGCAATATGATACTTATTTTCTTTCTGATTTATCGTTAATTAATGGAATTTGGATAGATCAGATTAGTTTCCGGAAGTTATTTTTATTCTAATCTGAACTGTTTAGCTTTGAGAAATTAGGGTTTTATTGGATATATTTGGATTTTTTAAACTCAATTCATGAATTATTGTACCTTCGACTGATTTTTAGCGTATTTTGGAATTGATTATTACTTTGATGCGTTCACTTTTGAGTAGAGTAGAATGAACAGATGGCTTTTATCTTGTTTAATTGAAATGTTGTAGATTAGTTAAATTTTGAAAATGGTGAGTTTGTTTTATTCATTTGTATCTTTACTTTTGGTGTTGAAAACCAATGTACCTGTACTCCACTAGGTCAACAATATAAAATCGTTATAACACATGTTTGCCCATTTATGTGGGAAAGTTCTGGACTTTGTCATGGACTTTGTCAATTTAAGCCCTTGTTTGACATCCATTCTATTTTTCATTTCTTTTCTCTTTCTTCATTTTAACCACATATTCTATCAATAAAATAATATTACACATAAACCCAAAAATTCTCCTTACTTTTTAACCACACGTTCTTCCATAAATCACCATTCCAGAACTTATTCTTTCTCCAGAATGGGTGTCAAACACTAGCTAAATGAGCATAAGAGTGGCAGTTGTGCAGTTACCCCTTCCTCAAACTAGAAAATTGTGTTCTTTCTCTGTTTTTGTCACATGGTAACTGTATGGAATGAGGGAATATTGAATGTGGTACTTATTTTTCTTATCGTTTGTATGTTAAATGGGGAAAATGTTGTCGGTGTTTGGCTTGTTTTATGGCCCCTGCATGCAGTATTCTGTCTTAGTATCACATGATATCCTGTTCAATTATTCTTTTCATCTTTATTTGCCTGGGACTCTTATAGCAAACATAAAATTTCCTCAATCTTACCCCCTTTTTATATTTTCGGTGTGACATTGGATTTCTTATTGAAGTTTTGTACATTGATCATTGCTTCTCACTTCTCAGGGAGTTATTTCTTTCTTCAGCATTTGAGATGCATGCAGTTCTGATTTGTGATGTAAATGCCTATTTCTTATTGTATTGACAGGTAGAAAATGGCAATGGAAGTTACCCAGGTTCTTCTAAGTGCACAAGCTGTAGATGCAACTGTGCGGAAACATGCTGAAGATACTTTGAAACAGTTTCAGGAGCAAAATCTTCCTGGTTTTCTGATATCCCTTTCTGGAGAGCTTGCTANAAACTGGCAGGTTTGATTCTCAAAAATGCTTTGGATGCTAAGGAACAACACAGAAAGTATGAGCTTGTTCAAAGATGGTTATCATTAGATGTGGCTGTGAAGGGCCAAATCAAGGCATGCTTGTTACAAACCCTCTCCTCTCTGGTACCTGATGCTCGATCAACTGCTTCACAAGTCATTGCAAAAGTTGCAGGCATTGAGCTGCCACAGAAACAGTGGCCGGAGCTGGTAGGATCCCTCTTGTCAAATATTCATCAGGTCCCACCTCATATAAAGCAAGCTACCCTTGAAACTTTGGGGTATCTGTGTGAAGAAGTTGTTCCAGATGTTGTTGATCAAGATCATGTAAATAAGATTCTTACAGCTGTGGTACAAGGCATGAATGCGAATGAAGGTAACAATGAGGTCAGGCTTGCTGCCACCCGAGCTTTGTATAATGCTCTTGGCTTTGCACAGGCAAACTTTTCCAATGATATGGAACGTGATTACATAATGAGAGTTGTTTGTGAGGCCACTCTCTCCCCAGATGTGAAAATTCGCCTGGCTGCTTTTGAGTGTTTGGTCTCGATTGGGTCAACATATTATGAGAAATTAGCACCATACATCCAAGACATTTTCAACATCACATCGAAGGCTGTCAGAGAAGAAGAAGAACCAGTGGCTCTTCAGGCCATTGAGTTTTGGAGCTCAATTTGTGATGAGGAGATTGATATTTTGGAAGAGTATGGAGGTGAATTTACTGCAGATTCTGATGTTCCGTGCTATTATTTTATCAAACAAGCTCTCCCGGCACTTGTTCCTATGCTGTTGGAGACTCTTCTCAAGCAAGAAGAAGATCAGGATCAGGATGAAGGAGCTTGGAATCTTGCCATGGCTGGTGGAACTTGCCTTGGTCTGGTTGCCCGTACAGTGGGCGATGATATTGTGCCGCTTGTCATGCCATTTATTGAAGAGAATGTAACAAAACCTGATTGGAGGCAGAGAGAGGCTTCCACATTTGCATTTGGTGCCATATTGGAAGGTCCTTCGCCCGATAAGTTAACCCCTATTGTCAATGTTGGTCTAAATTTCATGCTCACGGCCTTGACCAATGACCCAAGTAGCCATGTGAAGGACACAACTGCATGGACCTTGGGGAGAATATTTGAATTTCTCCATGGTTCAAGTTTGGAAACACCCATTATTACTCCAGCGAACTGCCAACAGATTATTTCAGTTCTGCTCCAGAGCATGAAAGATGTTCCAAATGTTGCTGAGAAAGCCTGTGGTGCTTTCTATTTTCTCGCACAAGGTTATGAGGACTTGGGATCATCATCTGCTTTGACGCCTTATTTCCAAGAAATTGTTTGGTCGCTCCTTAATGTAACTCATAGAGAAGATGCTGGGGAGTCACGACTTCGTACTGCTGCATACGAGACACTTAACGAAGTGGTAAGGTGCTCAACTGAGGAAACTGCCCGGTTAGTGTTGGAGCTTGTTCAAGTCATCATGGCAGAACTTCACAAGACTCTCGAGGCACAAAAACTCTCGTCTGATGAGCGAGAGAAGCAGAATGAATTACAGGGCCTTCTCTGTGGGTGCTTACAGGTCATTATTCAGAAACTAGGGGCTTCAAATGCCACTAAGCATGCCTTCATGCAGTATGGAGATCAAATGATGAGCCTTTTTCTCAGGGTTTTTGCTTGTAGAAGTGCCACTGTCCATGAGGAAGCAATGCTTGCTATTGGTGCATTTGCCTATGCAACAGGCCTCAACTTTGCAATATACATGCCTGAATTTTACAAGTACTTGGAGATGGGTCTACAGAATTTCGAAGAGTATGAAGTTTGTGCTGTAACAGTTGGTGTTGTGGGTGATATCTGCAGGGCATTGGAGGGTAAGATTCTGCCTTACTGTGACGGGATAATGACCCAGCTCCTCAAAGACTTGTCTAGTAACCAGCTTCACCGATCCGTAAAGCCCCCAATCTTTTCATGCTTAGGGGACATAGCACTGGCTATTGGAGAGAATTTTGAGAAGTACCTAATATATGCAATGCCCATGCTCCAGAGCGCTGCGGAATTGTCTGCTCACACATCAGGTGCTGATGATGAAATGATAGAATATACTAATCTTCTTAGGAATGGAATTTTGGAGGCTTATTCTGGAATATTCCAGGGCTTCAAGAACTCTCCTAAGACTCAGCTTCTGATCCCGTATGCACCACATATCCTTCAATTTCTAGACAGCATTTACATGGAGAGAGATATGTAAGTGTACCCTTTATTTTTTAATTGCATTTATGCTTCATTGTGCTGTCTTCCATATATTTATCATCTGATTGTTCAATCTATATTATCGCAGGGATGATGTTGTGATGAAAACTGCTATAGGTATGCTGGGCGATTTAGCGGATACTCTGGGAAGCAATGCAGGTTCTTTGATTCAGCAATCTGTGTCAAGTAAAGACTTTTTAAATGAATGCTTGTCTTCAGATGACCATTTGATTAAGGAATCTGCCGAGTGGGCCAGGTTGGCCATTAGTCGTGCCGTTTCTGTTTGAGGTCGTGTCTATGGAGTACATATCATCTAACCTGCATGCATATGGTCGTGTCGAGTCGGTTCAGGTCGGGACCAGAATTGCATACAAGTCAGGTCATTGACTTTCTCTGACTACAGAAGCATTTTATCTTTATAACGTCACTAACTCATGCATCAGCATCATGGGATCGGGATCACGGTGGCTGAAGGACCTGAGAAACAAAATCTCGGGTTCATTTATTTTTCCATGGGAAGGAGTTGGTGGCGGTGGCTTCTCAGTAATTTAAACAACTTGAGAAAGTAGAGTTCAATTTTTGAGATCAAGTCAGGAGGGAAAGATAGTTGTTACCGTGCTCAATGAACAAATCAGTCTGCATTACATGCTTGTGCTTTGTGCTTCCTTGGTGGTCTCTCCCGGTGGTCAGAACAAGATAACTCCATGCCATCCTTGATCGGAACAAGATAAGCCCCAAGAGTTTTAGTTTGCATGATACCTTGAGCCAGCCAGCCAACCTACCTACCCACCACCGTTTTTCTTCCCTAATTTTTAATTCTTCTTTCATCAAAAATCATTTTTTTAAAAAAATATGTTTTATGGTCAGTCTTTTGCATCGGTCATACGTTTGTTGTTGGAGTCGGGTTGCATTCAATCTCATTCATGTCATTCATCATGCTATATTTGGGGGGTCTAGGTCAGGGGTTAGTGGGCCGGGTGGGTGGGTTGGTTATGCATTTCATTATGGGCCGGGCGGTTGGGTGGGTGGTCAGGTCAGCATTTCATTCACATCATTTTTTCTTCAAAAATTTTCAGTTAAGGCATTTCACAGGTCAAGGGTCAAAATACATGCATTTGTGAAAACATACTTGCTGCTCTTTCTTTATGTAGAAGTATTGTTTTCGTTTTCCCCCCTTCAATCTGCAGTTTTAGATGTGTTTTCTTTTGGTTTTCGATCTTTTGGGATAAAAAAATGCAATGTCATGAACTATGGTGACATTGGAAGGATTGAAAATAGGATATTGAAGAATCAATTGCTGTCCAAAGGCAGTGTTTTTGTGTAGTTTTGCCTCACATTTTTCAGCTTTCAATGGATGTATAAGATTTCGTTTATTTTGTATTCTCAAGGGAAAAATGTTTGTTTCTTATTACTTGTGCTTTATAATGAATGAATATGGAGGTATGAAAAGGATACAAATTGTTTTTATATAGCATGTTTGGCCAAGTTAGAATTATTTTTGTGTTTTCGAGGGTAAAAAGTTGAAATACGCATTTGGAAAATAATTTAAGTTCTTAATAATTATTTACATAAGAATTCTAAAAATGTATTTAATTTAAGTGAAAAAAGATAAAAAATATTCTCAATTCTCAATTCACATTACTCATTTTTATTTCTAAATTTACTTTTGTAGCGAAAAATAATATTGTAAGATTCACCAACATTAAAATGTACATTGATATAAAATTATTTTATTTTTACTAAAAAAGAAAAAATTGTTGAATAAAATGTCATAAAATAATTTTTTAAAATTTTAAACAAAACATGTTTTAGTTTGTCATTTTGAAACGTAAACAAATTTTAACAATCTTAAAATAGATCATCAAAACAAACTGAAATTGAATTCAAAATTGAAACATAGACTAAAATGACCCTCATTGTTTCTTAAACTTATTTAACTATGTATTTTCTCAATAAAATATTTTTACACGTAAACCAACAAAATATCCGTATTTTAGTAACACATTCTTAAAAAAAGTCATTAAAAAATCTTTATTCTTTCAAAAATGGGGCTCAAACATAGGCAAAAACATTTTTATAAATTAACAAAATGGGATCAAAAATAATTTTTTAGCTCACAAAAACTCATTTTAAAAAATTATGCCAAATGTATCCTTAAACTATGTAAGTGCCCGTTTGACATAACTTTTGCTTTTGCTTTATGCAGAAGAGTTTTTTAAAGAAAGTTACATTAATTCTTATTTAGAAATTAATTTTAAAAATTAATCTTTATTCTGAAAGTGATTTTAGAGGAAGTCACATTGGATCACCTGTAAAAGCTCTTCCAATTATTAGAAGCGCTTTTATAAAATTAGTCAAACGAACTTAAAAATAGCTTTTGAATCTCAAAAACTCATTTTGATTTTTTAAAAGTCATTCCAAACGACCCTAAGTCTATTAATATATGTTCGCCAACAATCAGCAATGAATGCCACTTGTACGTGGAGTCGTGGGGTAAAATTGTCAAACCATTAATATTTAGTTTTGGTCGGAGGAGACTCACATCATAAAATGTGTACACAACGAAAACCACTTTCTTGGTCATTATATATCCCATTTCCCTACTCGAAGAATGTAGTCCAAATAATTGAAGACTGGCAATCACTTCAAACGTGACAAGTAAAATTTGTACTAAGCATTCTAATAGAACAGCATGCACCACTTCAACAGTAGCTTAGTGCCTTCAACAACTGTTTAGTGCACATATCACTGCCCTTTCTAACTTGGTTTGTCATCTCCACTAAATGTCCCACATTGCATTGACTTGTATCTTAGTGTATTATAAATTTCAATAATTTGCGTCGAATGATTCGATTGCATATAGTTTTTAATTGATAGCTACTTCCATTTAGTTCGTACGAATTGAATGTTGATGAAAGCTAAAGAACTCGTGGCCATTCAATGTATGCAACAATTTGCGACATAGTTGGAAGAATAATACTATGTATGTAGCACAAGTAGTGTTTAATATCAATCTACGTGGCAATACATTATGTATAATAGGTCTGGAAAGTTGGGCACGATCAAAAAGCACAACCCAGGATATGTCAGAAATAATCTGCTTTACATGAACTCCAATGAGTGGCAATTAAATATAAAAATATGAAACTCATTTAATTGAATATATCATTATTATTCTACGGCGACCAATACTAAACACTACTCGGAATGGTCTATTGGACTATACTAGACAATATGGGGGTTGAAATTTGAAGTCTATCTCCACTTATGGATTTAGGGATTGGGCTGGCTTTTAGCCTATTCCAATTTTTCGATTTTGCTACTTGTACATCACAAGATGTATATCGGGGTGTACACCCCCCTCACATGGGGGTGAGACACACTTTAATAAAAAAATATTTTACACAAGTGGATCTCATCCCATGTGAGGGGGGGTGTACACCCCGGTGTACATCTTGTGATGTACAAGTAGCAATTTTCTCAATTTTTTTATGTGTGAAGGTTTTTTTATACGCAAAATAATAATAAATAAATAAATAAAACCTTAGCCAGGCTTATATTTTTTTTAGCCCGATCTTGAATTCACCACAATAGAATGTTGTTCATGGCAATGGCTAGTTTCTCGAAGTCTTTTCATGGCAGCATTCCTCCTTAATCCTTATGTGGCAGAATGTTACGCGATGACGGAAGGTTTACATTTACTAGCGCTCATGGTTTGGATATCTCGATGGTGGAACCGTCCCATTCATAGCCAAGAGGGTGAGCTGCTGGTTTCCATTAATGATTCAGCTTATTTTTTCCTTGCTTTAAGGTATATTGGCGTGCGACGATTTGTGTTTCCCATACCCTTGATGTAAACGTTGTTTTGGGATTTACTCACTCGAAATAGGTAGAGGAGTCTCTAAAAATCATTTCCAATGTGGTTAAGGTCGATATATATGAACAATATTTAGCGTTCCTGGTTGGAGCAGTTGAGTGATGTAATAATCATGGAGGAAGGCTCTCTTGAGGCCAGGAGTATAAGGGGTGCTCGAACCCTAACAACTTGGACATAATCCGCGATTTACCTCCGTCAGTTACTGAGGGGCTGGTGACTGGTGGTCTAGGAAATTAGTCTGGCTAAATTGGGATACCTGGGTACAAATAAAAAAAACAAAAAAAAAATTATATAATATATATATATATATAGCGTTCCTATTGAAAAATAGCATGAAAAATATATAAATAGAAACGGTAGTTTTCCAAAGCGACTGAGGGTCTGTCAATTTAGATGGAAATGAAGCGCTACCGAGCATTTAATTTTAAGCAAAATCTTCTCAAGTCAATGTGACTGGATTCGAGCCCCTATAACTATATAAAGATATAGGTAGAAAACTTTAGGATCGAAAAAATGCCACATACTCTACAGATTTCAGATTTTTCAGTACACCGAAAAAGGCCACACACTCTACAGATTTCAGACTCTTCATTACACATCTAATATTATTAGTGCATCATTCTGAATTTCTCGACAGCCCATCTTTATTTAGTTCAATCGAAAAAGTCTAAACAAGATAAAGAAAGAAAGAAAAAAAATTAAAATTTTGTTTGTGACGACACAATCCAACTCCGCTTACCGGGGTTGGAGGGAGGAGGGGCATCCCAATTTGTATAAACAATTGACAGCTGTTTTTATGTTTCCCCGACAACATTAAAACATTGCAATTACTCACACATAAAACACCAAAAACCACCATCATTAGAAACATTTGGTGTTTCTAGCAACATATGAATTGTCTTAATGATGATTATAAGTAAATTAATACTATATAAGTAAGTTTAAAGTCGTAATGTTTTCTGTCTTTTTGGCAGTGCTCCCATTCCTAAATTTCAACCCTAAAAAAATCCACTCGTTTGTAGGCCACTAAAATTCTTTTGTGTCTCCTAAACATTGATTTGACAAATGCCTAAATTTTAGGATCAAAGGCACCATAGTATAAAGGTGATGTTTGGTGCCACTATGAAGTCAAATTTTGAACATATATTTCCAAGGGTTAACAAATATGATATGTTGAATATAATGTTTAAGTGATATATGTAGCATCGTTTAAGAGCTTAAATTTTAAGATTAAATAGTTTGATATAGTATCCGAGCAGTGGATAAAGTTCATGTATTCAAGTCTCGTTATCATTCATTTATTGCAAAAACAATGAATTTCGCTACATGTGAGTAGATGTGTTGAAAATAATATTTAAATGATATACACATGGTCCTATATAAAAACATGAGCCATTAGATCAAATAATTTAATGCGATTAGTTCTAAATTCATATCTCAAGAGAACCAATAGAAGATTGTGATTTCGTCAAATCAAACTTTTAACTCAAGGGTGTCAAACGCGGAATGTCCAAGGTGGCTCGAGCTGTTCATAGAGATGTCCGGGATGATCCATGCCCGGCTCAAGATTTCTTGTGGGTCAAGTCAAACCAAGAACTGCTTGATCGGCCCGGTGCTAACACCCTTAGGAGCACATCCAAAAAAAGATAGTGGCAACATATACATGGTTATAATAATTATTTAAGCCCCATTTTTTGGTCATCTTTAATTTTTTTATGAAATCATTCTTAGTTAAGAGTCTCTTTCTTTATATCTCCAACTCTTTTCGATGATTCTCAACTTCCATTAAAATTCTGCTCTAAGCAAAGGAAAAGCCAAAATGGACACACACACATGCGCGCGCGCGCGCGCACACGCACACACATAGTGATACATAGAAAAAGAATCCACAATATTTTCTTTTCAACCAAAAAAAACTAGAATAATGTTATTTGATGTGCACAGAAGATGTGGCCTGATCACGAGCCTTCACATAGCCCAAGCTACTGTACCCGAACAATCGTACCCCCAATTCCGCATAAGAGTGGTCGGGCATGCCCCTCCTAGTTGGACCTGGTGGTCGGGTCTTAGTGGGATCAGATCTAATATTGGTGATACAACTCTTCATGCCCTTTCTTTTAGAAGTTTTAGTCCTCCCATAACTCAAATTCTCTACATTCATCCTTATCCAAATATCCAACATTTTAGTGTCCAAGTCAAACTCTAAGAGGTAGTTTTAGTCAAACTTAACCACTTTATGTTGTAAGGATGGGAATTCCAAGTGGTTTAATCCTTAAAGGATCCAACCACCAACATCTATAAATACAGAATTAAGGTTCATCATTCATGTACACTTTTACATAATTTTTGCAGTTTACAGCCCTACATACAAACTCTCTCTCTCTCTCTCTCTCTCTCTCTCTCACACACACACACACACACACACTCTCTCTCTCTCTCTCTCTCTCTAACTTAAGCATCGGAACATATATCGACGCCTTTATTTCAAAAACCGAAGATTCAATTCCATTTGTTTGCGGTCATCAAGGGGATTCATTTCGTGCTCATTCCTTGTGCTCAAGTTCAAAATTATTCGGGAGAGACTTTTGGTAGCATCATTGGCGCCCCCAAATTAGCCCCTCGTTGAAGATCTTATCATACTTTTTGCCAAATATATTTAAATATCCTCGGTTAAAGGAATTGATGGAACTACTGATCCCATCAATCATCTCAATATATATACAGACATCATGAACTTGTAGCTTACACCTGATGCAGTAATGTGCAAAACATTTCCTCGAACCCTCACGAATGCAGCTAGAGATTGGTTTTCTACATTACAACCCCACTCAATAGCTTCTTTTTTGGAGTTGGCTGATAAATTCTCCGTTTTCTTTACAAGCAGTAAGCATATCAAAAAGACGACCACATCACTCATGCAGATGCGTCAAGGGCCTAACGAAACTCTTCGTAATTTCATGACGAGATTTAATAAGGAGAGACCCCAAAAACCTGACCTATATATTACAACCGTTGTATCTGTATTAACATATGTCGTAAGATGCAAGACATTCAAAATGTCCTTGTGAAAGACTCTTCACAGTGAATGAGTTGTTAAGCCGTTGCAAAAAATGCATTAACATGGAATAGACCATGAACCTAATAAGAAGTGGCTTGAACCCCGAGAACAAAAGAGATAGGATGAGTCAAACCCCAGGCAAGACATCACTCGGGGAAATTCCAAGTAGGGAATGCAGCCAACATCATATACTCGCCTCAATACTTCCACATCTAACATTTTAATGGAAATCTAGGATCTTAATGAGCTCAAGTGGCCTCTCAAGATGTGGGATCCTCCTGCAACTCGAGACAAGAACAAGTACTGTGATTTTCATCGGGATCATGGACATACTATGAAGAATTGTTATGCCCTACAGCAGGAGATCAAGGCTCTAATCAAAAGATAATTTTTGGGAGCTTACATAAGCCATGACAAACGGCCCAAAAATGATCAAAACAAGGCGAAGGTCCTAGAAGGTCGAGGCGACAAACAACCTACATCATGAACCATCATTAATATAATTGGAGAAATAGCATCAGTGGGAGACTCCAAAAGCAGTCATAAACAATATGTCAGACAATGTACCTCTACTTCAAGAAGAAACCTTGATGCCATGGAAGATATTACGTTCGGATCACAGGACTTAGAAGGCGCATCATATCCTTATGATGATGCTTTGGTCATAACAGCTATCATGGCCAACTTTGAAGTAAAGAGTGTATTGGTGGATAATGGGAGTGCAACTAATGTACTATCTTACGTGGCATATAGTAAGATGGGGATTTTGGTTGAGCAGCTCAAGCAAGTTAAAATTCCCATCAAAGGATTCAGGGAAGGAGTTACATTCTTGAAGAGTTGTTGAGCTTCCCCACACCTTGTAGCTAGTTATGAACAAGTGACGCACATCATAGCCTTCCATGTAGTATGGGTTCCCATGGCTTACAACGCCATCCTTAGAAGAACTCTGCTAAATAAGATCAAAGCTATTGTTTCCACCTTCCACCTTACCATGAAATTCCCTACAAGTAACGGTATAGGAGTTGTATGTGGAGATCAAACAATCGCCAAACAGTGCTATGTCACTAGTGTTCATGGAATAAGCAACGATGTCATGCAGTTTTCAACCCTTGAGCCCGAGCTCGAGCACCATGGGAGACTTGCCCCAGTGGAGGAGTTAGTAGAGGTCGAGCTCGAGCCATGAAAAAGGGTGATCGTTAGTCGAGATCTTGAAGCTTCACTCAGAGGTGAGCTCATTGGCTGTCTTTCACACTATATTGATGTCTTCAAGTGGAAAGTGGAAGACATGCCTGGGATTGATCCTAAGATTGTAGTTCACAAGCTCGATGTTAATTCCGAAGCTAGATCAGTTAAAGAAAGAAAAATGTAGTTTGCACTTAAGAGGCATGATATAATTCGTGAAGAAATTAGTAAGCTCGTTAAAGTTTAGTTCATTCAGGAAGTACAGTATCCATAATGGCTCTCGAATGTTGTTCTTGTCAAAAAGGCTAATGAGAAGAGATGTGTGTGCATCGACTTCACATATCTCAACAAAGCATGTCCTAAAGATAGCTACCCTTTACTGCAGATTGATAACCTCGTGGACAACATGTCGGGCCATAAATTGTACAGTTTTCTCGATGCATTCTCGGGTTATCATCAGATCCTCAAGGCTGAGGAAGATTAAGAGAAGACATCTTTCATGGCCAACTCTGCTATCTATTGTTACCGGATCATGTTGTTTGGAGTAAAAAATGCAAGAACAACGTACCAAAGGCTTCTCAATAAGGTATTCGCTAACATGATTGGCAAGAACATTGAGGCCTTTGTTGATGACATGATCATAAAAAGTAAACAAGTAGACGACCATAACTCAGATCTCGAGGAAGTATTCGTTATACTATAAAAGTATCGGATGAAACTAAAGCCAGTTAAATGCGCATTTGGAGTAGCATCAGGTAAGTTCTTGGGCTTCATGATTATACATAGACGAATAGAGGCCAACCCTGATAGAATACAGACCCCAACATCTATGGAGTTACCTAAAAGTAGGAAAGACGTACAGAAGTTAACATGTCGGATTGCAGCTCTAAATAAGTTCATGTCCCGAACTATGGACAAGTACTTTTCATTTTTCAAAGCTTTAAGGGGTAACCAAAACTTTGATTTGAATGAAGAATGTAAGTCAGCCTTCCAAGAACTCAAGCAAACATTGGCTACACCCCCGGTTCTTACAAAACATCGAGCCTGGATACTCTTTGTTATTGTATTTGGTAGTTTTTGAAAATACAGTTTGCGGAGTATTAGTGAAAGAGGTCAACAAGATTTAGCAACTGATCTAATATGTGAGCAAAGTACTTCTGGAGCTGAAGCTCGGTACACATTAGCCTAACAACTTGTTCTAACCTTAGTTGTAGCTATAAGGTAATTGCGACAGTACTTTCAATCTCATCCCATTGTTGTGCTTACAAATCAACCATTAAGGCACGTACTTCAAAAGCCCGACATGTCAAGAAGATAATTGAAATGGGCAATAGACACTACAACAAAAACAGTCTACGGCAATGTTCAAAAAATGTTGCCGTAGACCTTTTGCAACGTTTGGACGTGTGTTGCAAATCGAGGTGTTGCCGTAGAGTAGAAAGATACGACAACGTTTAAAAAATGTTACCGTAGATCTTAAAAAACGTTGCTAAAGACATACGGCAACGTTTAAAAAACGTTGCTAAAGACCTACGGCAACGTTTTTTAAATGTTGCCGTAGACCTTTTCGCAACATTTAGAAAACGTTGCTAAATGGTTCTTTGGCAACGTTTTTTAAATGTTACCGTAGGTTTTGGCAACGGCAACGTTTAAAAAACGTTGCCAAAGACCTACGGCAACGTTTTTTAAATGTTGCCGTAGACCTTTTCGCAACATTTAGAAAACATTGCTAAATCGTTCTTTGGCAACATTTTTTAAACGTTGCCATAGGTCTTTGGCAACATTTTTCAAACGTTGCAGTAGGTCTTTGACAACATTTTTTAGACGTTGCTGTAGGTCATATTATAGTTTTTTTTAGAGCAATTTATGTAAATTGGCCCGCAAAATTGAAAATACTCCATTTGAACAAATTTTAAAATTGCATAAAAATTGATAATTTCATTACAAATTTTTGAATCCATACACTTGAATATTAAAATGTAATACATCACCAC
>CAIGRO010288313.1:0-13335 GCA_903798355.1 Fraxinus baroniana
TTCTCAAAATAGAAGTTTCTAAAAAAAGATTTTTTTTTTTTTTGAAAGGTTTGAAATATTGTATTTTATCTCGTTAATTTGAATAATGCGCAATCAAAAGTCTTCCAGATAAGGAGGGAGGTCACAACGGACCCCGTTATGAAGATTCAAAGAAGCACTTCGGAGTCAACTCCTACCCATTCCTACGATAAGAAAGTGATATTTGCAGAAAGTTTTAGGTTAAATTATACTTTTAATGATTCATATATCTTAGAATATCTAAGTGGAGTATGGCAGGTACTCTTAATAGGAGATCACATATGCAAGTGTGAAGTGTGGCTGCTTCTATGACTTGAATTCTCTAAAGTACTTATGAAATCAAAGAGTTAATCAGGACCACAATGAACATAACAGTGATAACTCGAAAATGTTATGAAGGTATTGTGTTGATACTATTGTTTTGGTTTACACCAACGGTTGACAGTTCAAGATACTACGTTCACTGATTAGCCAAGTAAATTCGATAGTATTCTACTACAGAAGATTCAAACCCATAAGTAGGGATGGCGAAATGGCTTGGGCTCGACTCGAAAAAAGCCCAAATCAAGCCGGCTTGTGGCACAGTGGGGCCGAGCCCCATTTTGGGGTGTCGCTTGAGCCGACTCGGTCCGTAAGCCTTAAAAAAACCTTGCTGCCACTTCTTTTTTTTTAAAAAAAAAATTCTTTTAATTTTAGCTATAATTTTCTTATTTGTTAATATTTAGTTATTATTTATAATACATATAAATTGCACACATTTTAAATTCTTTAAAAAAAAATTTAGATTTGCTCGACTCGGGCAAAAACAGCTCATAGTATTTTTACTCGATTTGGGCACAAGCAAAAAGTTTCGGCTCATGACTCGACTCGTTGATACCCCTACCCATAAGGTACATATCTGTATGTGATAACATTCCGCCCGATCTTTTTATAGGGTTTACATAGTCTATTGTATTAATTTCCATTCATGTAGGTGATTGTTGAAAAAAAATGGTTTTAATTAGTTGGTTTGACCAACATTTGAACAATTATTTTAGTGGGTCCTGTTAGTTGGACAAAATATTTCTTTGGTCAAGTGTGTTCTACTCCATGAATAGATTAATGTAATGTATTTATTTTCTCAATACTAATTTATGGTGAATGAGAAATTAAGGTCAAAAGATGATCACGAAGTTGAAATAAATTGAGAATAAAAAATGGTGGAAAATTGGAAAATGACAATTCCACATAGACAAACTAGAATAATAGAAACCACTTTATATTACTCAAGTTTGAGACTTGGATTTGGGCCTCCAGAGGTACCAATAGTCTTTGAAGATGAGAGAACCTACACGCTAGTAGGTCGAGCCAGAGCCCACACGCGCATGTCGTCGCTGCCGTCTGACCGGTCGAATCGGCACAACACAAGTCACGGCTAGTTGGTATATATTTTTTGGTAAAATAATATTTAAATTATATTATTATTATTATTATTATTATTATTATTATTATTATTATTATTATTATTATTATTATTTAAAATAATATATTTATTTATATTATTTATTTTTCAAAATTTTCTATACGCGACACGTGGCTTCTTATAGAAACTGGCAATATATTTATTTATATTATTTTTTTTTGTCGAATTTTGTACACAACGCGTGGCTTCTTCTAGAAACTAATGGTGGACAGTTGAACTTCCCGTCCAAAGGAGTCGTGTCTGTTTAAAACAATATTTTTCGACTGTTGTACCTTTTGGACAAAACTTTTCAATTTCTATATAAATGTCCCTATACCCCGAATTTTATTTATTCTAAAATCAATTATGATTTTTTTCTTGCAAATTATATTCCTTCGTCCCTGCATTATTCTACATTTTGCATTTTGATCTCGAAAGTTTTTTCGTGCATTTTAGTCCTCCAATTTTAGATTGATAAAAAAATATTAATAGGTTCATCGAGTCTTGTAATTTGAAGTGCTACTATTACAAGTTTAGGTCATTGTAATTTGGGAGATGAGTACTGGAATACCGTCAGCACCAGTACAGGGCATTAACGTCTTGGGAGAAAGAGTCGAACTCTTACTTCGATCATTATCATTTTTATTTCGTTCATTTTGCAAGTCGGTATTCTGTCCAAATTATTCCACGGTAATATCATTATTTGCCAACAGTCTCTTACTGAAATCCATGTGAACTACATACGAATATGAGAATAGAGCCAATCCCAACTTCACAGATTTGAATTTTAAAACCAAATCAACACTGTGCTAAGCACAAGATGATGTATTAAAAGTCATTCCCCAAAATGCATAAACAGATATCAAAAGATATCAGGATCCAAAATAAGATCAAAACAAAAGGCATAACCACAAAATACATCCAGAAAAAGCAGCTACTTCTCATACAGATAAACGTAGTCCAATAAAAAGGATAACAATTGTGCATATGCTGATACAAAAGCATAATAAAAATCGAGTTAATAACTAAACTAAGAAGCCGTATTAGAATACTGTTGGGCTGATATTTTCCATATTCATTTACAAACAGGATACATTTTCTGTGATGTTTCAGCGATTTCTCAACAACCCTAATTTCCTTCGTCCTCTATCAAAATTCCACAAAACTCTTGCAAATCCCTCCAAAAATTCACAGTTCCCAGCTGCAAAATTGAAATTTTCAGAAGACCCTTGAGCTTTAATAAATTTTCATAACCTATTTTGACTAGCCTTTTTTTTTTTTTTAAACGAAGAACTTTTATCTACAAGGAGTCACTAAGATCCTCACAACACTGTTTGCAGTTGTCTAAAATTTACCAAAAGCTATATACTGCAAGCAATTAGAAATCCTGAGCTGAAGACTTGATTTAGATGGTTCTAAATCAGTTCGGGAAAATACACTTGACAAGTATATCAAGAATTCTCTTTTCTTTATAACATAAATCTCTCTTCCGACTATCTGTAATTTCTGTTTTTCCCAGATTTTCCCTTCTAAGCAAACACCCAAAACCAATCATCCAGATATATATGGGTATAGAAGAATTTTGAGTCTGAAGATGGGTTCTTTGCAGTTAGGTCTATATAGCAGAATCTTCCAGGAACCTATCGACCACTTTGACATGTTCCTCGATTCATGTTTAGCCGAATTGATGATGCCAAGGCCGTCTATTAAGAATTGTTGAACTAGAAATCACCGGTGCAACAGAAACCATTTGAATGGTCACTTGAGGCTCAATTCTATCACAGACCATATCCTAAAGTAATTAAGTTTGGTAGATCCTTTCACTTTCAAATTATTCTAAGAATTTTAACATATGGATGGATAAAAATGAATCTTTAATTGCCATCTTCTTTTTTCGATAATTGGTTCTAATTGTCCTTTTTAATCTGGGTCTATAGTTTAGTTCTAATTGGTTTTGTCTGATGCAAGTCGAAGTATAAAAGTCTTCTTGGCTAAGTTCAGCACATCATCCCTACATACGCAGCTGGGCACCTATTATATCTAAACTGCATTATTTTATTTTGAAGGGTCTAAAAATGTTTGTTTGTTTTGTTAATTGTTTATGCCAATGGCAGCAAATTGGAAATAGAACTTAACAATTAGATCTCTAATCAAAGCAAAATAATGGTGATTTTAGTTCTAATCATGCAGCTAAATCACTAATGAAAATGCAAAATCTGAACAATATAATTTTCATTTCAATCCAATGCTATTGTACAGGTCTCGACGTATATATATAATAATAATAATATATTGGTATAATACACAAGCCTATATATGTATGATTTATTCCTAAGACTAAGAGTATAATTATAACTAGAGTATGCTGATGAATTGCATATATCATATATCTTTTCTTCCCTTAGATTTTTCCCAGAATGCCAAAAAATTAATTTAGCATCAAAACATGGTAAATTAGTTTACCTCTTACAAAGAAATCAACCACCTTAGTACAAGATATTTGTGAAGATGTTCAATGCGAAAACTGTCCGCTTATAGTTTTCCAAAATCATATCAAACAACACACGAGAAGGTTCATTTACACACTAATCACTGAACACGACTTTAAATTGTTGAGTGATTTGTATGTAGATAAATCATCAATTAACATAACAATTTTAAATAATATGAAAATACAATTCAATAATAACATAAACATAAAACATAAGTAGAGAAGGTAAGGAAAGCAAGCCTTAGGGAGTGAGACCAAGGATGTTGTCCTAAAGTCATGTTGTCTTCCTTTCGTGCGGGTACTTTCAGCGCTACACGACTCTAAGATAAAACTCATACAGCTCACAGTCGATTCTCCTTCGATAGGCACGATCACATGGAGATAAATAATGAGCCTTTATCGGGTTGCCAAAAGTATAAAAATATAATATGACAATGTAGGGAATATAACATTTCAACTTGTGGTTTCAAGTTGTATATTCATATTGTAATTAGAATGAAAATTCCCACACCTTTTATAGAATGAAAACAACCCCCACAATAATGAGAATTAATTCAATTAAAAGTAATGTCCTTTGTACATGACATTACTTTCATAGGGCCCTTACAGGTCCCTCACAAAGGGGAGGGCCCCACAAGTATTTTAAAAAAATAGGGCGGGCCCACACTTTGTGAAGTAATGCCCTACTCTTCAATTAAATGTATGTTACACTATAATATTATTAGTTCTAATTTTGTATTAAATCGAAATTAAAATAGAAGCAACAAATTTTAAAAAAATGTATTAATATGAAAATTTAAAACTTCAATTATACATTTTCCAAGCAAAACATCTCACTTTTAAATAATCTTTTAGAAGCACTTTTATCAAGCAAGCAAAAATTAATGTTGACATTTTGATTTTACTTGACAAATGTTTTAGTATTGGACATGTTTCGAAGCAATTGGAAAAAGAAACAATAATCAATTGGCCATTGTATGAAAATTTGGAGATAATATTTCAAACTTTGGAAATTGAAGGGCTTGAATTGAACTAAAGAAGGACATTGGTTGCACAATTAATTGCATTTGAGGGCTAGAATGCGCATTCTAAAATTTTGTTGGACATTGGTGCGAATAACAATTTGACAGGAAAGAGGTGGAATTTGTTATCAAAATGGGCTGACACGCACGCTGTTTGGGACTTAGATTTAATTGGGCTTTGACTTCATTATATTTGGAAGATCTGGAATCCGAATTTGACTACAAGCGGCTGAATTAAACCCCGATTTGGTTTGTATTAATATTCAATTAAAATCTCAAAGTCAATAGTTAATTTTAACCACATATTTCATGGAATTCACACCTTCTCAATCACACATTTTATCAATTTTTATCTAAATCTACTAAAATCAAATTTTAATATCTACCAAACAGGGGCTAATTATAGGGAAAATTTCATTAGTCAGAGATTAAGTACGATCAATTTCAAATTTTTTTATTTTTTCAAAAAGCATATATTAATTTAAATTTTATTTATCAAATAATTAATTAAAAAATATTTTCTTAATTAAATATATTAGGGTCACAACATTATATAGGGTGTGTTCGGTTCCAATTAAAATTGAAAATATACCCGTTATTGGGTCTCACTCGTCTAATAAAAGCCAACAATAACGATTAGTTTTTCCTCCCATTTTAATCTCTACCAAACGTGCTCATAATTTATAGTCATCGTTATGTATTAATCACAATTACAGATGCCACAAACATAAACAACAAATATTATAGGTCACAATTTATTTCTCGATCACAAATTAAATAAATTAATTGGTCACATATTATCAAATTAATTGATCACAAATTATTTTTCGTATACAAATACAAAAATTATAGATCACAAATTACAAATTTTTAAGCCACAACTTATTTCGTAATCACTAATTATCAAATTAATTGGTTACAATTTACCAAAATTTAAGTCACAGCTACAAATCTGATCACAATCTTCTAGGTCATTTATTAGTCATTGGTTACAAATTAATAATTTATTGGTTAAAACTCTCAAATAATTGGTCACAAACACTCTTCCCACCTCACCCCATCCCACCACCACCACCACCACCACCACAACATTGACATCGTCGCCCCACCGGCAACAACCAAAAGCCACGCACCTTACAACACCATGACAACCTGCAACCAATAGAAGCACCATTGCTTACACCATAGACACCACCATTGACATCACCACCCACAAACAATCGCCAACAAATCACCACAGAAAACCACCAACACCATTACCAACCGATATTGCGCCCATTAGATAACCACTACCCACAGATCAGAATATCTACACCACCACTGCCACGTGCGCTATCACCAAGATCACCATTTGCAAACCGCCAACAAATATGACCAAAAACTTCGACTGGCCAGATCGACTTGAAACCACTCTTAAAAACCATCGTATGTTGTCCTTCTTTTCACTAGCTTCATCGACTAGCACCTAAAGTGGGAAGAAAGGACTTGAAAAAAATAAGTCTCAGTGCACACCTGCGCCAAACAAATCGCCTCGAACCGCAGGATAACGTGAACAGTGCTTGCACTGAGCACTGCTTCGAAGTGACTCAAAACGTTGCTCGTGAGCTATAAAGGACATTTACAACGGCGAGCGTGGGGATGTCAACGAGCCTAGTTGACCCGAGCAAAGGCACGTGAACAGTGCTTGCACTGAGCACTGCTGCGAAGTGACTCAAAACGTTGCTCGTGAGCTATAAAGGACATTTACAACGGCGAGCGTGGGGATGTCAACGAGCCTAGTCGACCCGAGCAAAGGCTCGACCAAAAAATTAAGATTTGACCCAAGCTTTCGGCTTAAGCCTTAGCGGGCCAAGCTGACTTGCTTTTTTTGTGACAAATCTATTTTTTAAAAAAAATATTAAAATTTGTGCAATTTATACGTGTTATAAATTAAACAAAAGTTACAATCTTCCTCCTGTTTGGGTTGGAATCGGCTATAATTATCGAATGCAGAGTTAAAATTGTACACGAATAAAATGTTCTATCTACAATTTTTCTTAAAACAAAGAAATTTAAAAATGACGTATTTTTTTTTGAAACTAATCAATTTAAGAATTTACAATATCCTATCCTTCGATTTGTCGCAATTCTTCGATCATTATAGTGTCAACTTGTTCTTAAAGATAATTCTACACATTCTCAGTCCTTTAAGCATATTAAAGCCTACCCTTAGATCTGTTGCAATTCTTCATCCATTATACTGTCAACTTGTTCTTGAAGATAATTCTGTACATTCTCAGTCCTTCAAGCATATTAAAGCCTACCCTTGGATCTGTTCCAATTCTTCGTCCATTATACTGTCAACTTGTTCTTGAAGATAATTTTGCACATTTTCAATCCTTCAAGCATATTAAAGCCTCAAATATATCTTCTTTTAGTCTTGATCATTTGTTTGATAAAACGTGACCATATAAACTAAATGCAGCCTCCGATGATATCGTAGTCACTGGAGGTGTTAGTAGAACGCGAGCAATTATGAATACAACTGGATATTACCTTTCATTATACCTCTATCATGATAAAAGACTTTTTTTTATAATTCTTTTAGTTGTAACATACTACGAATATCCACACACATATACCTGGCTAACTCAGAGAGAGTTTCAAGCTTTGTATCACTAACATCTATTGTTCTAGATATTGATGAACTAGAATAAAATGAGGGAACACCGGTATTGGTATCTAAATAATTTCATAAATCATTTGATCTCAAGTCAAGAGTTGACTCGGCTCGGGCTTTTCCCGGGCCAAGCCATAGGCGCTCTAGCCGGTGAGCCACTTTGACATCCCTAGGCGAGCGTCGCTCTCTCTGGCAAAGTGATGTTGTACTTGGCTTCGTCGGAGAGAGCGACACCACTTGGTGGTGGTTTGGCGGCTGGAGAGGGAAGATAGAGGATATGATAGAAAAAGAATGGAGCGAAAAATGATGGAAATGATTTAGCATTTGGGGGTGGTCTCTAGATTTATTTTATTTTATAATATTATTAATATTAAAGAATAGAAATATTAAATAGTTAATTATAATCTGAATTTTGAATAGAAAAAAACTTGTAAATCTTATATTCGAATTGTGAAGTTGAAATGTCTTAGTAGATATAATTGTTGAAACTTTATGCAACTTTAAACTTTATAAAGTTGAAAAACTAATTGTATAATTGTCAAAATCTTTCATGTCAAATTACCAAGAAAATTAATAGTGCGAAACATACCTTAATTTTTTGTGAATAATTTCTTATTACTGGATCTTGATTTCGAATTTTGAATCTTGATTATTGGCTCTTTTGGTTGTTGAGTTATTGATCTTGATTTTTGCTCCTTGCTCCATAATCATAATTGTCTTGTTCTTCAATTTAATTGCTGCAATCCTTTTTTCTTGATTGTGAGTTGCTTGATCTTCCTCTTCTATACGCTTTCTCTATTAATTCTCATGTTGATGAGATGACACAAAAAATGAGAAGTTGCATATGAATTGGGGATCATAAACCTATATAAATTTCCATATGTATTTGACCTATCATCAAATACAACCCTAATGGATCCGGTCTCTACACATATAATTCCGCTCACACTTTATTTATATACCCTAAGCCCAACAATTTAATTCTTTATTAGATCACTTTAATTAAACTATAGTTTAAGATAACTTTATACACAATTAATTACATATGTAGGCCTACAATGAAAAATTAATAAACATAACAATCTTCCACTTGGACCACATATGTTACCTTATAAATTTGTATAACCTTATGACGCCAAAACTTTTGTTATCATAATCAAAAGTATCTCCAAAAAATCTCGACCATTGATTATATCAATATAAGATCAAAGTAGTATTCGTTACAAATATTATAACTAAACCCTCAGTGGTCACTTATAACCATAAACTTTAATCAGAGTAGAATTGAACTGAATACTTTATTTCTGAAATAAACTGAATATCCATGAATAAAAATTTTGTATCTAAAACAGGCAACATCTGAATACAAGCTCCCACTAAACTAGCATATTATCTAAAGATACAATATCCATGTTAGTATTATGCTCATGAAAGAACTTAGGTGGTAGCTATTTAATAAATGAATCCATGATTATGTAGTCTGTCCTAATATGCTTTATAGAAACCTAACCATTCTGTATTTTTTCCTTGGCAACTAGGAATTTAATGTATATAAACTTTAACATCATCAAACTCCTGTTGGCATACAAGACTACTATTAACACAAAATAACTAAAGTGGTCTTTCAAATATATCCAAAGTATGCAGCCTAGTGACAATATTTTGTAGTCACATTCCATGATTAGAATCAAAATATCAAATGATCTCCAATTGGTCTGATTTTCCTGAATGTGATTATGTAATCCTTATTTCTCTATAGATACCGAATAATCTAATGGTTTCTTTCCAAATTTTCATCCCAAAGTTAATTAAATATCTACTTAGCATTCCAACAATAAATGCTATATTCAGATGTCNTGATTATGTAATCCTTATTTCTCTATAGATACCGAATAATCTAATGGTTTCTTTCCAAAATTTCATCCCAAAGTTAATTAAATATCCACTTAGCATTCCAACAATAAATGCTATATTCAGATGTCTACAAACCTAAGTATACATTAAATTATCAACTTCTAAAGCACATGAAATTTTCTGTATTTTTCTTTATTTAAATTTATCATTGAGCATTAATTGAGACTAAACTTGACTTCCATAACAATAAAAGTGTCACTTGATTTTCATTCCTACATCCCATATTTTTAAGAACTTACAGATATAAATCTTTTGTTATAATAAAAAAATACATCGAGAACGATCCTCGTGTATCTAATCCTTAATACAAAAGATGCGTCACAAAGATATTTCATTTCAAAATTCCATAACAAAAATCTATTGGTTTTGTGTAATAAGCTTATATTATTGCAAGCAAGTAGTATGTCATTGACATACAATACCAAAAAATATGCTTACTCCTACCGTACTAGTGATAAACACCATCATCAACTGGATTCATCTCAAAACCAAATGATATAATTGTTTGATGAAATTTGTGATACCATCATGGGAAACAAGCTTAAGCCCATAGATGAATTTCTCTAATTTGTAAACCATCTGACGTAGCTTAAGATTAAATTTGTCACAAATGTAATAATTTTCCTAAAAGAGTATTTCATAGAAACTGGAGAAAAAACCTCTTTAATGTCATTGCCTTCATTGTGAGTAAAACCATTTGCAACAAGACGAACCTTATATCTCTCCACATCACCTTTCAAATCCCTTTTGGTTTTAAATAACCAATTACAACCAATGAGTTTTGCACCTTCAGACAATAAGATGAGTTCTCAAACGTCATTATTACTTATCAACTTTTATCTCTTTATGCATGATATCAATCCCCTCTTTAAAATTATTCCTTTGCATGACTTTATGAAAATTGATTGACCAATTTTTCTTCCATCAATCCATGTCATCATTATTTTCTTGGAGAAAGACTATAAAGTCATCCGGAATTGTCTTTCTCCCTTTTTATAGTGGTTTTCTTAATGTCATTTATTCTTGGGGTTGTTGAGTTTGCTTTTCTGGAACAACTATCGATTGTGTATAAGGGGTTTTGTAATATTCTATTGATTTGAAATTGCTTCTTGAACAAGATCTAGAGCAAGAATGTCCCTGGTTTTAACCATTGTCAATTGCAGCAGAAGAAATATATGCATATTTTTCCTCCAAGATTAAATCCTTAACCTTAAAACCTTATTTCCCACCACAAACTCTACATTCTCAAGAAATCGACATTTTCCATTTCGAAAATTGACCTAATAGTGGGATTTTTAAAAAATAAAAATAAAAATTGTAACCTCTTAACATTTGCTTGACTTGGAACTTTGTTGATAATTTAAGTTGTAGTCTTTAGTACTTCTACCTAGAGAGATTCTGATGTACTGTAGGACCATCCCACATTTCTCTACGAATTTAGCAGAAGGCACTGAACATTGTTATCCTAATCTATCATATCTGTCATAGTATTCACCACTATGGTAAGATCTGACTTGTTAAGTTCTTTTACAGAGTTGTTTTTCAACCTCAGTCTTGAACATGTCTAGTGTTTGGGATTTCTCATAGATGAGATATAGGTAGGCACAGTGAGAAAAAGATCGTCTATGGACATAATAAATAATTATCGGCCATTCCAAGAAATCAAATTAAATGGCCCATAGATATCCGTATGAGTTAGTTCTAAGACGTCTAAAGTCCTATTAATACCTAATTTCCTTATATTTGTTTGTTTTCCCTTAATGTAATTAATATAAATATTTAAATCTGAAAGATTAAAGAAATCAAGAATTCAGTATGATACAAGATCTTCCATTATCTTTTGTGGCATAACGAAGCAAAATTCTCAATAATTAATTTATGTTTAATACCATGTGAATTCACATGCAAGGTTTCTTTATAAGAGACAACCGTATTAAGTAAATATAGGTTATCGTAATTGGATTAAAAAATTGGTACCCACAATATTTGAATTAAGAAAAAGATTAAACTAACTATTTCCAATTGAACAAGAATAATGGAATTTGTCCAATGTAGAAATAGAAACCAAATTCCGTCTATAAAATAGTACTGCAAATATATCTTTCATATTCAATCATAACTTGTCTTTAATAATAACTTAAAAGCCCCTATAGCCTCAAGCTTAGTTGATTTTCCATTATTCCACATAAATGAATATTTCAGCATCAATTGGCTTTTAGATGTTTAGGCAACTTCGCATAGACACACTTATGTGAGTGGTGACACCAAAATTTTATCCACAAGTGTGTCTAGGTACTGAAACTAAATTAACCTTAAAATAAACCAAAATGAAAAGTTTATTTTTCTATACATGGTAAGTGTGGTACTTAGTACAATCTCTCTTTACATATACCAGATTTTCACAAAAGTAACAACCAGATTTATCATTTTCAGTCTTTCGCTATTTATTTTGAACTGAATTGGATGCAATTTTCTAATTTTTAGAGGTACTTGCTAAGTGAGTGATATCAGTTTTATCTTGTTTTAATTTTTTTTCTTACACATAATATGGAAAGAGCTCATCAAGAGTCCACTTTCCCTTTTAACAGTTGTAACTGACCTTAAATTAGCCAAATTGTGCAATAATAGAAATCAAAACTAAATGAATGAGTAAGTCATCAGATAGCTCAACCTTTAATACTTTTAGATTTGAAGCAAGATGAGACATTTTCATGATGCACTCCCTTATGTTTTCTTTACTCTTATACTTTAGTGAAACTAGGTTCACTAAAAGCATGCTAGTTCTGGCCTTATTGCCTTTACCAAAGCCTTTTTTTTAATTTCATCAAGAAACTCATTGTCAGTAGTAACATTATCGGACATAATGTCCTTGAATGCTGCTGGACTTTCACCTTTCATGATCATAAGACTTACGCGCTTTGAATGATCTCACTTATCCAAGTCCCATTTTTATTAGCGAAAATTTCATATGGAAGAATAGTATGTTTTTTCACTCCTAAATGCGAGGTCTAGATTCATACCGCTAAGAACATACTATTCACCATTTTCTATTCACCGTTATATTCAATCATGCCGCTATTAACCATCATCATCTTCTTCTTCAACATTTTCTACACATTTAATGAAGGTCAGTTTTTGTTGTAAATTACTTAAATTTTATGATTTTACGAATGAGTTCTTTGATTTTTTACATTGAATCTTAATAAAATCTTTAAATTTATGCTTTTAATATAAGGTTTGAGATAGATATACTGTTACAATCTGGGGCGGACCCACATGAGGTCATGTGGGGTCAGATGACCCCACAGTTTTTTTTTAAACCTAACACCAGCCATCCCTATAAACCTAACTGCCCAGTGACCAAGCCCAATAGCCCAACAGCCATGAAATCAAAATCACGGTCCAACAACCACTCCTCATTCACGAATCAAGCCAGGCATCACCCATTCACCCTCTGCCTCTACCTCCAGACTCCAGTTTCTTGCTCTCGCGACGGCGCAGCCCCGGTCTTCAGGTAGTAACCTAGTTCCGCTCTAGCCTCCACAGTTGAGTTCTACTTCGAGCCCTAGAGTTATCACTTCACCTCCTCTCGCGACTTGCTTGGCTGATTCTTCTTCGAATCTTCTTCAATTGGCAATAGAAACCTACTGTAAGTATTTTAATACCTTGGGTCTTCCTGATTATTAGTTAATTCTTTGGATTTGTGACTGTAAAGTCTGCAATGCATGATTTAACTATTTGGGGGTTTTGATTCCTTCATTGGCATTTTTTATGATTTTGGTGTTTTTGA
>CAIGRO010288357.1:0-13020 GCA_903798355.1 Fraxinus baroniana
ATACAAGTCGAAAGAGTGAATTGTATACTTTGGACCCTGTTTGACATCCCTTTTTTAGGGTGAAAAATTCATTTTTCTACAGTTCCGTCAGATAAAACTCACCAAAGTCATCAAATTGTGTCAGAATTCCAATTAATGTCATTATTCCCGTTGAATCTTGTTTCCAGTTTTGCCCTCAAATTGTGATTGAAATTTCCCATAAACCCTCTCATCCTTTTCACCAACTTTGAAGGGCACTTTTGGAAATACAAAATTAAAATGAATAAAAAAAGGTCAATTCTCGCATGGGCTTAGGGAACAATGTCAAGTGAATTGATAGATAAGGTACATGGGTCCCACATCATTTGAAAAAAGAAACTGTAGAAAAATGAGAATTTCACCCCAAAAAGGGGTTTCAAACATGGGCTTAGTTGGCAAAGTGAAGTCAATAAAAAACAAATGGTTAGAGAAGGGAAAGAAATGAGTACTAACATTATGATCAGAAGCACTTTTTATTACATATCTAGGTCAATGAATCGCCTCCCCATATGAAAATTAACTTCAATATATGACCAGTGTTAACCAAGTAAGTAATGCGAACAAAGTAAACAAAAAGATCCAGCAATAGATAATCTAAGGACATGCATCTACTGGAGACAAGCAGCAAGGAAAGAATAGGGAAGAAAAATTAAATGTGGTTTACTTGTTTGTTTAAGTATCAGAAGAAAATTGTCTAATAAAATTTTAAAAAGATGACTATAACCGAAATTATGAAAAGAAGACAATTTTCTGTATAGCATTAGGAATGAATTGAAGTAAATCGAAACAATACTAAAACCTACTTCTCAGATTCATTAACCTCTAATTTATCAACATGGAAAAATGGGATCTTGACTAAATGAATTAGGCAATATTTCAGCCCATAAAAACTTCATAAGATATTACAAGAATTATAATCATAAGCCGCAAGACTATTGGTTAATGACCTTATTAAGGAACTGCTGAATTTCCTGTAGTTGAGGCTGAAGAAGATGAAGGTGGGGACTCTCTGTACAATTGTTGAACAAAAAGAACAGAATAGAAAATAAAAAATTAAACAGTAAACTTGAAGAGATAAACAGTCAAAAAACAAATCAAAGTTGTGAAAATTCTGATTGCTGAAATTCTTTTAGTCTCGTTTTGACGATCGCGAGAGAGAGAAAGATACTAAGATTACCTGAAGAAGGGTAATGAATTTATATTCCATTTCTTAATTAGCAAAGTAAACCTACCCATATAAGAATAGAAAATTAAAGTGAAAGTGCTCAGAAAAAAATGATGAAAATGAAGAAATTATTACCTTGGATTCCATTGGAGTGCGGGTTGAAACGGGAGTCACCCGCAATTATTTTAGAGAGATATATCATATCAGGGTGTTGGCTTAGAAAGGATAAAAGTGAATTAATGGTGGTGGAATTTTATGAAATGGGGCTGAAGTAAAGAGTTAGGGAGGAGGTGGTCTCTCCGTGCACCACGAAATGCACTCTATGTGCACCACGAAATGCACGCACGGAGAGTTTCTTAATGTTTTTTTCTTTTCCTTCCAACTTTCCCGTGCGGGCACAAGAGACACAAACTCCCCGTGCGTGCACGTGGAGACACCAACTCCCCGTGCACGCACGAGGAGTGACATGGTTTTTTTTCCCTTAAATTGAATTAACGAAAATATTAATGAAATAAATAAATACAAAATATGTATTACATTATATAAATTTCAAAATTATATTTATTTTACAGATAGTGTATAAATTTTAAAAATCATCACCGCCACAAAATTATAATGACAACCAATTTTAATTTAAACAACAAAAATTATTTTTCATACATTAATTGTTAGTTTTTTAGGCATATTTTTATTCTCCATTTTCAATTACGAAAAAAATATATCTCCCTATAAAACTAAACAAAAACGAAAAAACCTAAAGCATGTTGCCAAAAAAAAAATGAAATGAAAAGGCAAAAATATAACAATGAATAGAAATCTACCTTTAAGAATTGTTTTGCTACTTTACAGTCTTCTTCTGTATAAAATTTGAAGCCTACATAAATTGAAAAAATTAATTTTAAGCCTACATAGTATCAGACAAAAACTAAAATTGAAAAAATAATTTTAAGCCTACATAATATCAGGCAAAAACTAAAACTGAAAAAATCGAAAGCCCTTATCCGATGGAAATTGTTTTGCCAATTCACAGCGCAACTGAGAAAAAATGAAAGAAAGTCGGATAATTTATTTGTTGTTTGAAAGAGGAAACTGTGTCAGTTCAATTGTATTTAGTGCATTTGCATGTCTAGTGTGGAAAGTGGCAAAATACATACAGTACATATATATTTTTTTTAAATAAGTCGGCAAATTTTTTTTCGCAAAGATTTTTTTATAAAATTAAAAACTGAAATTGAAAAAACCGAAAGCCCTTACCCGATGGAGATTGTTTTCTCAATTCACAGCACTACTGAGAAAAAACGAAAGAAAGTCGAATAATTTATTTGTTGTTTGAAAGCGGAACTGTGTTAGTGCAATTGTATTTAGTGCATTTGCATGTATAGTGTGGGAAGTGGCAAAATACATACAGTGCAGATATTTATTTTTTAAATAAGTCGGCAAATTTTTTTTTTCGCAAAGATTTTTTTTATAAAATTAAGTTGGCAATTTTTTTATTTAAGTCGGCAATTTTTTTTAGCAGTATAAAATAATACAAATGACGAAACTGATTTCAAACCAGAATAATGTGAAAACTGCATACGACAGAGGGATAAAATGGGAGAAGAGAATTACGTCCATAATGAACGGTTGACGGAGGATTCCCTCTTTTAATAGAAGATGGATATAAGAAAATTTGTATTGAACATATTTGTTTAAAGCTTTTAAACGCATAATATTTTAGCACAACATGTTCTTGTTTAAATTACGTCTACTCATGTAAGTACATAAATAAGATTTCTTTTATACATCAATAATGTCTACAAAATTAATTTTATAACTTTGAGCCCTGATACGAAACTGTAACGATCCAAATCTTGAACTTTGAAATTTGTAAAAACAACACCTTTTTTTCTTTCATTTATAAATTCAGGTTAAATTAAAATTTCTCTTGATTTCCTTTCAATTTTGTAGTTACCCTTACATTCTATTACAAGTTCTAAAATTTATTAGAAACAAATGATTTAAGGTAGATAATTTTGATTTGTTAAATAACGAAACTAAAATGGAGGATTAAAATGAATATTAGTGTACATTAACGGAGTTAAATTCAGCAACGCGCTACCCAATAATCAGGCTTATTGTGTCCATTTATCGAATTCATAATTTTATGATATTTTTATAATATTTTCTAAACTCATCCAACTACAACATAGTAAGATTTCAGAATTTTTTAACGTCATTTACACACTCAAATGAATACCCAAACATGTAAAAAAAATGTTCTCAGGTACATTGAACACAGCACACGGATAAGGGCATAACTTATCCTACCGACTTTCAATTGACATGATTCCAAAGTCAACAGATAGAGGACTCATAGGGTTTTCAAACTCGACTAGTTTTGTCTAAGAATACAAAATATTTTGTCCGGTATGATGCGACAAAGTTCAGACAGTAAGTTGAAAATTACTGTTTACAAGTTCAAAATTTAATCTTAGGGCCCATTTGGTACCGATTAAAATCCAATTAAAATTGAAAATATAGTCGTTATTGGATTTCACTAGTCTAATTAAAGTAAAAAATAACGACTAATTTTTAAATTTTAATCTCTACCAAACGGGCTCTTAACATCTTTAACAACTTTAATTGTATGCATACTTAGACCAATTAAAAATCTCAATGTTTACATCAATAAAAAGAACTAAGAAGTCTTAAAGAAAGATAAACTAATATCTTTTCAAAGTTAAACATAAGTTGCATAACTAATAAGAACTAGAAACTCTTTAAATATGACTAATTACACAAATGAAGCACATTTCTCTCTTCGGATCCTCAGCAATCCACATATATCCCACTTCCTCGATCATCCTTTAACCTGAGAAATTTATCAACATAGAAGTTGTGAACTTTAAGCTTATTAGGAGTAATATCACTTGGTGCACTCTTTTGGTTATAAACATATATACAAAGTGATAGGAAAGAATTTAACATTTCACGTAAATGAATACCGACAAATTCACAATTTTGAAAAATCCCTCTAGATCGTAGAAACAAGTTATGGCCATATATAAACCTCTTCGTTCATAACTTCAAAGATTCTAATACACGTCACAAGCATACACACAGACACATAGACACACACACACACACACACACACACACACACATACTTAGCATATAATGAACAAAAATGGTACATACTTAGCATCACCCATCATATTTTTTCTTGAAATATAAAGGAAAATGTGTAGAAGTCGTTTTTCCTTCACACCCTTGCTATTCCTTTGAGCTTAACTTAGCTAAAAAGAGATTTTTGAGAGAAAAATAAAAGCAAATTCGGATTTAAGTAGAAGTGTGAAAAAAATGATTTTCCCTTTCTTGTAACCTCAATTTTTTAGTGAAAAACTAAATGGAATAGTTATATCATCATTAGCCTGGTTAAATTGAGCCCATGTTTGGTACGCATTAAATTTTTATTTTCATTCTTCTACTTATTTTCAACCACACATTCTTCAATAAAATAATATTTTTTATCACATCAATAACTTTTTTTTCTTTTCAACCACATATTTTTCATCAATCTACTATTCCAAAATACATTCTTTCAAAATAATGTGACTCAAACACACCCTGAATATTTAAGTAAGAATTTAAAGAGTTTTAAGTTAAATATACCCATGTTTCATACACATTAAAATTTTCATTCTCATTATTCTACTCACTTTTAACCATATATTTTTCAACAAAATAATATTTTCCATCACATCAATAACTTTTTTTTCTTTTCAACCACATATTTTTCATCAATCTACTATTCCAAAATACATTCTTTCAAAATAATGTGACTCAAACACACCCTGAATATTTAAGTAAGAATTTAAAGAGTTTTAAACCCATAAAAAATAATTCTTATAAAACATTTACATGATGAAAAATGAAGGAAAATAAATTATTTATTTGACTTATAACATATTTCTATGAATATTCACTAATAAAACAATTATTTTATCCTATCAGCTTGATATAATTGCTCTTAATGTGCAAATTAGAAATTTTTAACTCCAAAACGTTTTTATAGAAATATTTTATAAAAACATCTGCATGGTGATTCGAACTTGAATTGCCTATGTAAAATACCATGCAGATGATCATTTGTGGCAACCCAATTAATTAAATCTTTGTAATCAAATTTATTTAAACTTAATGTCTTAAATTTTTGGACATTTAAATAACTTATGGCTTGAGTTTTCATTATTTTAAATGGGACGAGCCTTCATAGCTCGTTTCTTAAATGAGCTATACCAACCAATTTAAGATATAAAATTCGGAACTTTACAAAAATTATGAACTATAAAATATATTTTATAGTGTAAGGTATATATTAGTTGGAGCATGTATGGGTTTCTAAACCATAAATAATCTATTTCTCTAAGAGTTATGTTAAATACGAAAAAAACAGTGCATGTTTGCTAGGCTTCAAATTCTTATAAGTGAATAAGTAAGTTTTAGCGTAATATTTTATGTCGATCAAAGTTGAAAATATAAAAGTTAATTATTTTAAAAATAATTATTGCTTTATTGTCAAATAAAATAACTTTGTTTACTTTTAAGTAACAAAAAAGTAGCATTTCATCAATTGTAAAAGAGCAATAAAGTCTCTTTACAACGGGAGCACACTGCTTGGTTTCCTTTAGGTCCTGTTCGGTACAGTTTAAAATTCAATTAAAATTAAAAATATGATCGTTATTGGATCTCACTCATCTAATAAAAGTGAACAATAACGTCTAGTTTTTCAATTTTAATCTCTACCGAACACGCCATTAGTTAAAATAGTGTAGTGAATTATTTTTTATTTATCATTTTGTTTATTTTCTTACTTATTTTTATATTTCTACTTTTTAAATACATTTTTGATATAAAAATAAAATTTGGGACGGTGTCATCCTATAGATTTTAGGGAGGAAAATGCTATATGCTAATAAGCAATAAGACAATTAGCATTTAATCGAGTTAAAAGAATTAAATGTTAGAAATTTAAAATGATAGAGTAGGTTTTGAGATGAGAAATTGTAATTAATTCTACATTAAGAGGATATTAAAAGTTTTAATTATTTCAATTTGATATGTAAGGCACAAATAACAGTGAATAATGCTCATTGTACAATGTTGATTTACAACGTTGGGTTACAACATCTTATAAAGGAGGTGGGGCCACTATTATTTTAATCGCAGAGCCCACCTCCCTTGTGAGTGATTGTAACCCAATGTTGTAATCCAACATTGTACATGTAGCATTGTTGAATAACAGTATTGCGTTTTTTTTTTTAATTACAATTTCTATAAATATTGTACTTTTTTATACCAAAAGAAGGAAAAATAAGTATACATTTGATTTTCACTAATTTAATTAATAATTTATTAGTATATTTCTATTAAATAAATACAACTATTTATAAATTTATTAATAAATTACTAGTAAGACACCCTAGCACAATTCCAATTGTGATATAAAACACTCAATTTTCAAATTCAGCCACTCAATTTCTTAGGTCAACGATACCTCAAGCGGCCAGATAAAAGATTCACAACATCATTGAAAATCATCTCTGAATTCTGAGTTTTGTTCTTAATTCTTCAGAAATCTCAAAATAATATATGGGTCGGAAACCGAATGTCTCCGAGCCGACTCGTTGGGCCTCTCTGATCCTGCTTTTGATCGGTTTGGTATCTTGTTCTATGGTCTACATGTTCGTGTCCTCAGTTTTAAGGCCATCAGTACCAGCAAATAACTCAGATGTTGAATCATTAGCGCTGGCTGAGTCCTATGAAAATGGTGAAAAGTGGGTTAACGGCGTAGAGAGTGGTGGCGCTACTGGTGGGTTGTGTTGTAAAGGGATTGATAATTTGGAGCTTTGGGGGGCTGCTGTCAAATGGGGCACAGATTTCAAATTCAATTCTTCTGGTGAATGTTGTAAAGCTTGTAAGGCCATGTGTACTGGAAATGATGGGCCTTGTCTTTGTGATAGCTGGGTTTTTTGTGGTAATAAGCAGGCTTGTGGGAACAAATTCGGTGAGGTTAGTTGGAGTTTCTTTCCTTTTGTTTTTTGTTTTAATTTCTGTCTATAATCTTTTATGTACTTGATTGGTAGAGGATAGATATGGCTATGTGTCAAATAAATTTGTGTTCTTTGAATTTTGTGCTGGTTGCAGAATTGGAAAACTTAGCCGTATAATATAGTATCGGAGAAATTACAATTTTATGAAATAATGTAATTATAGTTGAGAACCAAATACATAAATAGTAAGCACGAGATGTTGATGTAGATTCGAGTTCTCTATGACTAGAACAATCAGGAAAACCTGTTTAGTAGAAATCAAGATTAATTAGCCAACTAAAACATTGGGTAGTTCACTATATATTGAGCTCAAAGCTCTATGCTAATAATATATTTCTTTGACTAATAAGAAACTTGTAGCAAGGAATAGGAGAATTGTTGTGTATGATAATTGCGTGTATATAGCACACGCGACATTGCAGGAGAAGTAATGTAGTTGTATTAAGTATTTGTAGACATAGATCTTCACCCCGTCGATATGATTTAGCTCAACAAACCATTAATTAACACTGTCATCAACTCTGTGATTAACAAAATAATTTTTATTTTTTATTTGTTGTTTCAGTGTTGGTTGAAAAAACAGAAGGATTTACTGGCCCCTGAAAAGCAGGAAGTAGGAAACAAAGTCATGTGGACTTCTGGCCTTGTCTTTGGAAGAGGAGAGGTATATAAATTACTGAATTGTCTTGATTATTTCTTACTATTGTCTATGATGCTACCAGTAACTATCTTTCTCCGTGTTAGTAATTGCTACATTCTTTTAACTATTATTTTTTCTCTTCCTCTCCCTTCACTCTTGCCCTTTTGATAGTTTCCTAATAAACCATCAAAAGAGTAGTCCTTTGTTTCTTCTTGATACTGGACTCTTCTGGATTATGTAATTTTTCTTCATGAATTGACTTTTCATTTTCTCTTTTATTGTTTAAGGGTATTATTGGCTTTGAGACAGAACATGGTACTCTTCACATCAAGGTATACATTCATATTCCCTAAGTAAGTGAACAGGTCCTAAGGTTACTCTCACGGTCGAATGATTAGAAATACATATATGGTTGCATAACCTGATTCATATAATTGATTTAATAATGGAGCGGTTTCTTGTACGTCTGGATTACGTCACTGAAAGAAAGTTTCCAGTGGCTGCCATTGCTATCTCCAGTAACCTTTATAATCTTGTATTTATGCTTTGAGACATTCCAAGCACCAATAAAAGAAAAAAAAAATTAAATGATTACTGTGTTATACTCTAATAAGCTTTATAGTCTTGCATTCTTACGTAAGATTGTAATTGTGCACCTGCATGCAAAGACAAATTAACAGCATCATGTAAGCATACTGCATATAGAGATTCGCTGAACTAATATTGATAGTTTTCTGTTTTTTTGACCTTTGTTGATATTTGCTACAAATGAGTGGTCAAAGACTGTCATAAAATTAATTACTAACTGATAATTAATCAATTAGATCATACAATTATGGAAGGAACCTCCTAGAGGGTGTGCTGAAAAAGGTTGACAACTGTGAATCAGGAAAATATGTCAAACACAGTACATTTGTCTTGATCAGTAAAAGGTTTAATGCATTTCTTGGTCATATTTTCAGAGACAATTTTCAGTTGTCCAACATACCAAAAATATATATGTTTATATATGAGCTAAACAAAGTGCATCATATTCATGCTTCCAATTCTCTTTAAAATAAGAAGACACTGGAAACAGTACTACAGACTATTTTCATTTTATTTTATCCAATGCATTTCTACGTTTTTTGATCCACTGGTAAATTTACTTTCTGAACTTACTAAAAGAAGTCTTCAAGAAATGAGAAATCTTTTACAAAATACTCCCAAAAGGGTCTCAAGTTCTGACTACGAATCTATTTTACTCTATATCTATTTGTCATCAGAAGCAAAAAGTGTTTTGAATTAAAAACCGGTGAAGAAAAAGGAAGAGTTGAGTGAGAGAAGAAGAGACTTGAAATTTAGAGGAGGAAGATATGGTGAAGTTTTATACAATAAGAGTATATTTGGTATGCAATATTTGACATGACTAAGCAATATAATTGACAAAATTTTAGCTTTTATTTACCTCTTTAATGTTATCAAGTACTATCCAATCCACCGTAGCGAACATGCTATAAGTGAAGTAGAGGGAGAAAATGGGCAGAGTTTCTTGGATGTTATTGGGAAGGCTGCTGTATTTATTATAAACATTTTTTTAACTGATGAACTTCATAATCTTTGTGCAGCTTTTCCCTGATTGTTCTCCACTTTCAGTTAAATACATCCTAGAGTTGTTGGCATTACGCCATTGTGCAGGGTGCCATTTCTATCGAGCAGAAAGTCGTGGTCAATCTTGGGATGCAAAAGGAAAACACATCAAAGATGTAAGAATTAAACATTGTCTCTTGGTCTCGTGCGTCTGTAGTCTTGACTACTAAGAGGAACTTAGGAGTCTGTTCTGTTCATTCATAGGCATAATTTTGATTCATTTCACTTGCCCGGTTATTATCCCCCGTGTAATGGTGCTAAAAAGGCTGATAATTAGCAATTTTGCAACCTCGAAATTTCAAAATCTCAATAAAATATTAAGCAAACTGGCCCACACCTGATTTCATCACCGACATTGCACAATGTCTATTTTCCCTCTTAATTGTGATTCCCTTTTTACCCTTGATTTACATGTTGACAAGACTGAATTGCATGCATTTGATTTCCCACAGCAATAGTGGTAAGACCATTTCCAGTATTTCCTATAAATTTGGCAAAGACATGCCAGATTTTGTTGGACAAGTGGCATAATTGTTTAACCAATTTTATACGGCTGCACAATCCTAAAAGGGCTTGTTTGAGCCCCATTTTTTTTTGGGTAAAATGGATTTTGTAATAGTTTTTTTTTGGAGTGCGTGGTTAAAAAGTAGGGAAAAAAATTTTGGGTTCATGTGGAAAATTATTTTATTGAAAAAATGTGTAGCTAAAAATGAATTAGAAAAAAATGAGTTTTGGTAGAATAGGGCTTAAACATGGGCTAAGTGATTTTTTTTCAAACTAGCTTCATTTATTGGTGTCATTTAGTTTTTCTTTCACACATTCATGAAGAGGATGTTTGGCTAAGCTTAAAATTATGTCAAACTTACTTTTAAATAGATTTTAATTCTAAACATGTATGGATATGCTACTTTTCTTAATTGAAGTAAAAAATAGTCACTTATTTTGACATCAAGGAAAGGGTTACTTTCAAAATCAGTACTTGCTTATTTCCAACTTTGACCAACAAAAGAGTTATTTTTATTAAACCCAACTGTTTACTTATAAGCAATTATTTTAAGCTTAGCACATAAGCACTGAGCATACATATAAGATTGCATAGACATAGGATCCATGAAATCTATAGTAATAAACCAGTTCTAGAGGAAATTAAGCTCCTGTTTGGTGGGGATTAAAATCAGATTTTTAGTAAATTTTGATAAAAATTAATGAAATGTATGGTTGAAAAGTTGTGGTCCCATAAAATGTGTGGTTAAAATTAGTTGACTTTAACTTATATTAAAACTGGATTATAATTTCTTTCGCACAAGTTCTAAGCATGTAAAGAACCTAGATATTATTCATTTTGATCTCTTTCACCTTATTACTTTTATTTATCCTCTTACATTTGTTTTTGGTTAAGATTTGTTTACCATATTACTCAACTCTTTATTACTGTTTGTGTTCTTGTTTTATGTTTCAAAGCTTTGGATTAATTTTTTTAGCAACTGGGGATAAGTCGTTATTTTCCGCCACTTTAATTTGTTTGGAAAATCATCTTGATTTCATCAAATCACATGTATTAGATCCTCTTTTATCTTTTCAGGCTTCCTTTGGTCCTCCATTTGCTCTTGTTCAAGGAACTCTTGAAGCCCAGGGAATGACATTCAATAAAATCCCGTCTGAGTACTGTCCAACCATGAGGAGAGGATCAGTAGCATGGGTTGGCTCCGGTCCTGAATTCTTCATAAGCTTGGCAAATCACGAAGAATGGAAAAATTCGTATACCGTATTTGGTTCTGTACTTCCCGAAGACTTGCTGATAGCAGAGAAAATTGCTCAGCTTCCAACAAAATCAGATGTTTGGAACAACATTAATGTGTCAGTTTTAGAGAACCCTGTACCTCTAAGGATTCAAAGAATGAAGATTAGTGTGTCGTAAACTTGTAATTATATGCCGATAAGAAGATATCTGAATTGAGTTTAACTGATACTTTTTGTATGATATGTTATAGGTTTTGTTGCATAGTTCTGCTCTTTGTTTTTGTTGTACCTTTGTTTTTTCGAGTTTTCTAAATATAACAATGCAAATGTATGTTATTACCCTTTTGAAGTTGAAGTTGAGGCTGAAGCTGAAGCATTATGCAACAGTAGTAGAACAAGTTGGGACCTTTGTTGCATTACTTCCTTTTTCGAAGAAGTGATTATTCTCTGAACAATCCCAATAAATAATTTCTTTCACAACAATCCTATGAATGTTTGAGCAAAGAGTTCTCGGCCGAGCTTGCGAACACATCGGACCTAGGTTTGTAGACTCGTGGTCTACACGGCCAATCTGTTCGGCCAATAGCTCGCTTTGTGGAGGGTCGTTTGTTTTACATGACTGCATGAGAAATTAGTTGACCTAATTTAAGTTTGATATACTGTATCATCAATTCTCTAGGGCGTGTTCGGTAGAGATTAAAATCGGATTAAAATTGAAAAATTAGTCATTATTGTTTTATTAGACGAGTGGGATCCAATAACGGCTATATTTTTAATTTTAATTGGATTTTAAGTCGTACTGAACAAGCGCCTAATATCAACAAAGTAGAACACGTTGACTAGTTCAAATTACTAAGAGAAGGCAAATGATATATAATTCATGTTTGGTATATCTATAAATCAAATTTTTATTAAATTTTGATAGAAGTTGATAAAAGTTGTGGATCATGTGAAATGTGATAGAAATTGAATTTGAGAAAAATTGAGTTTCAGAAAATGAGAGTCAAATGAGAGCATAATTTCAAAAATCGAGTATGTCTAGAACTATATACATGGAGGCATTAACACGTTGAAAAGAAGGTGGAGCACGAGAAAAGTAGTTGTGTATCAAGAACTATACATGGAGGCATCAAACACCATGATCGGGGTGGGCTCAGTGAAAGAAGTGTTGATGAGCACGAATTTACCACGATCGAGGCTGTAGATCTGATTGGGGTGGTGTAGATTGGCAACGATGTCAGTGTTCGAATTGCAGATATGAGATTTATATATGAACCTGATTGTTGTTTTGTGCGGTGAGTAGGGGTGATGGAGTCGATTGTTGTTTGATTTTTTGGGGTCGTATATGATGGAGGCGGGGTGGTGATGATGGATGAGATGGTGGCAAGATCAATTATACATCTGTAATTTTCAAAATTGTGATTTTTAGTTTTGCTCATCAATTTGTTGCACTTATGGTAGAAGGTGATGGCGGCGACGATGATGACGGCGATGGGTGTACATTAATAAGTTAAAATTTCAAAAATATACCCACAGTATGACAACAATATTTCATATTATAAGTTACAATTTCAAAGAAATTACATATTCTGTAACTGATTTAAATGTAAATTAATGCAGAATCAAAGTTACAATCACTGTAACTTATTAAAGGTTGGGCATCTGCAAAAAATATATATACGTAAAAAAATTATAAAAAATTATAAAAAAGATTCGACTGTTAATGAATAGAT
>CAIGRO010288371.1:0-14090 GCA_903798355.1 Fraxinus baroniana
TTCATAACGTTTGATAATAAAGTTCAGTATCTATAATTTTTAACTCAGAAAAAGCGAGTAAATAAAAAAAATGCTACATTATGCATTAAATGATTTAAGAAGAATCCACCAAAAAAAGAGATAAATAATTTTTTTTTTAAAAACGCTAATATTATCTTCGAAACGACATTGCCCGTGCATTGCACGGACAATAGACTAGTACTATGAAAAAGAGTGTAGAGCATTTTTAAATTAAGCGAGACAAATTTTTCATACACTCCAAGAAATTTTCTATTTTGACTTTTCATTTTACTTTTCCCAAGAAACACATTGATTTCTCTTTATATTTTATTTCACATAATTTTTTGTAAGTCAATTGGTCAATCAATTTAAATACGAGCCCTATTTTTAGTGATTAAAATTAGATTTTTAACTCGTATTTGGCCCCATTATTTTCAAAATATGTTTTCTCCAACTTATTTTCAATCACGTATTCTTTAATAAAATAATATTATAAGCAAATTTAAATTTTTTCCTTATTTTTTAATCGTACATTCTTCATTAAAATATTATTCCAAAATGCATTTTGGGTTAAAAAAAAATAGGACTCAAACACGCTCTTGTATATTTTGATAAAAGTTTATGAAATTTGTGGCTCTCGTAAAATTTGTGGTTAAAATTAACTGTTGATTTTGACTTCAATTAAAAAATTTATTTTAATTTCTACCAAATAGAGTAAAAATTTGTTGAATAGCTTAAAAAGTATAGTATTAAAATATGATTTATTAAATGCAATCGAGTTAAATTCAGTAATGATCACCCAACTTTATACTCAGTGTCACATTGTCCGACCAATTTGATTTTGTTTAATCATGACCACTCAATTTCATACGTAGTATTTCATTGATCGCACAATTTAATTTAATTTTATTATGATCACCCAACTTCATATTGACTTTCAATCAAGCCATCCGGTAACTTATATTTTAACATAATCAAATTGAGAATGTGATACTAATTATAAAGTTAAGTGGTCATAGTGAAACAAAATCAAATTGGGTAGTCAATGTGACACTAATATAAAGTTGGCTGGCTATTGGTGGAATTAACCCAATGCAATCATTGTACATTAAAAATAGAGAGTGAGTTTGCCTTTCTAAGCGCTTGTTTTGTGGGAATTAAAATTAAATTTTTACTAGATTTTGATAAAAGTTAATGAAATGCGTAGTTAAAATGTTGCGGGTCCCATTAAATATGTAATAAAAAATAATTGTTGACTTTGATTTAGAGCATGTTTGAACCCCCATTTTATTGTAAGAATATATTTTAAAATAGTAGATTGATAATTAATGTATGATAAAAGGGGATAATTAGCACATAACGTCCCCGTCTTTCATTGTTATTGTGGAAAATATCCATATCTTTAATTTTTTTGACATTTTCACCTTTATTTCCACTTTTCATTTCGTAAAAAGTCATTTCTACCTATTTTCTCAATTAAAAATTATGAAATGAGAAATATACCACTATCTTTAAATAAAACAAAAAATAAATAAATAAATAAATTGCAATCACAATCCCAATTTTTTTTTTTAAAAAAAGAGCAAATAAATCACAAATAAATTATTAAAAAGGTAATTAGTACACAACGTCCATATCTTTCAATGTTATTGCGAGAAACGTCAATAACTTTCATTTTTTGCCATTTTCACCCTTAATTACATATTTGATTGCGCAAACTACAATTTCTATCCATTTTCATCTAATTTCTTAATAAAAAACTATGAAATAACGAATATAAACTCATATTTAAATAATTTTTTTTAAGTTCTAATTCTTTAATAACTTATTTGAGACTCATTTGCATTTTTAAATAAATTTAATTGTACTTTTTGCGCTTAAAAAAAAATTATTTTTTTAATAATTTATTGGGGACTTGTTTGCACTTTTTAAAAAATTAAGATTATGATTACAATTTTATTCTTTAGCTTTTTATTTAATGTTATATGATGATAGAACATCGGCGATTTGACAATTCATCATTGCTATATAATGCTAAAATAATATTTTTTTGAAGTGAAGAGATGATGAATATGTGGTTGAAAAAGAAAGAAAAGTTATTGATGTGATGAAAAATATTATTTTATTGAAGAATGTATGGTTGAAAATGAGTAGAAGAATGAAAATGAAAAAATAATGTGGATCAAACAGGGGCTTAACATAGATTGCCATATTTTCGATATTGTGCGTTTGAGCCACATTATTTTGAAAGAATGTATTTTGGAATAGTAGATTGATGGAGAATGTGTGGTTGAAAAGGAAGAAAAAGTTATTGATGTGATAAAAAATATTATTTTATTGAAAAATGTGTAATTAAAAATGAGTAAAAGAATAAGAATGAAAATTTCAATGTATAACAAACGAGGGTTTATTATTATTGTTATTATGATAAATAGTATTGGTGACAAAATTTCCTCCCATGTTCCTTTTCCCCAAGTCCAAACAATCGGAAACATTTTTCCTTTACCTTGCTTCGATTCCAACGCTCCATTGCAAATTCGAATTTCAAATTCTGACACAAAGCGGGGGACGAAACTCTACTGCACCACCACCGCTGACTCCACCATTTGTAATCAGAAATGGCGGAGGGGAAAAAGAAGCAACCAATGAGCCTCAATCAACTCCACAATCGAATCCTTTTAGATCTATCCGCTTCTCACACTAAGAAAAAGCCCGTTCCCCGCACTTCCTCTTCTTTATTCCCTGGTATTTTGTACACACTGGCTTACGTTTATATGTATTTATGTTGGTATTCGTAGATATTTTTCGTGTTCTTATCTATTAATTGTTTCTTTTGTTTTTAAATTTCAGGGAAAATGGAAGTGGATGATAGTGATCAATCAACTGAAAACGACGGCGTTCCTGGATTCTCTGGGATTATCAATTTAGGTTCCGATTCTCTTCATACTCCTGCTCTTTCTACTGGTAAAGTTTTTTTTTTTTTTCCTTTCTGAAATAAGAAAATAAATCAGAATCAATTTCGGTTCATTGTATTTTTATGAGTTTTATATGCATTATGTATTTTGCACTGATTGTGTTTGGAAAGTTGTAGTGAACGATGACGAATCCGAGTTGAAACTCGAGGACTCCTCAGTGAACGAACATGACGACGTTCCAAATATGTTCGCGGGCATTGTTTTGTCAGATTCCCCATCTCCCACTCTTGGTATATTATGCGCTCATCTGTAAATTTTTGGGTTTATTACAGTATACTTCACGTCGGTTGACTGAATTTTCATAAATACAGAAAGGGAAGCAGATAAACAATCAAAGATACATGTAAAAACTTCTGCAGGAAGCAGCAACTCTAATTTTTATCCTTCAATTGGTACTCTGCGTGTGTGTGTGTGTGTGTGTGTGTGTGTGTGTGTGTGTGTGTGTGTGTGTGTGTGTTATTACTAAATTCAGTTTACTCTCCCTCATATATGAGTATATGAATTGGGGTTTAATTTTGCCACATGAGAGGTATTGATCTCATAGTTTTCGTAGGTGAAATGGAAGTAAAGGAAAAAGTACAAAGTAGCAACGTTTGTCAAAAATATGACAATGCTTTGGAGAGCAATCCTACTTTTTTCGACGATACTGATAATCATTCTAAGTTTCCAGGTACGGAATTTTTATAATTCTCTGCGTTTATACATGTTAGTTTATAATATTGTAAAACCAGATGAGGTTTTATACTTCTCTCTTTTCCTTATTTTCTTTGTATATAAAATTTATTTCTTTTCATTTTTAAAATATAAGTTAATTTTTTCACAATTGGTAGAATTTGAATTAACCCCTGCAATTTGAAAAATAGCAAAATCTGAAAAGAAGACTGCATCTGAGTGAAACTCTTCTATTTCAGGCAATTCTGATGTTGGTTCCAGTCTTCCAGGTATTACCGAATCTTCCTGAATCCGCCATATCCTAAAACTTACAATGCAATATCTTTTGATATTATTGTATATCTTATCATGGAGTTTGTTGGTTGATAAATAAATTTTAGAAGATGAAAAACAAATGAAGGTGAAGATAAAAGGAAGGCGCCGGCTCTGCAAAATTTCAAAGAACGAAAACAATGATACTGAAGGAAAGACTTTAATTGAAAAGGAAGAACCTGCATTCGCTAAAATTTCGGATTTTGATTCGCCTCCTCAGGTGAAAAAGGTATATGAGAGCACTGGAAATGAAATTAGAGATATTCTAAATGATTTGAGCTCCAGGCTTGAGCTTCTTTCTGTGGAGAAGAAAAGTGTTCCCAGGAAAGTAGATTTAATTGAGGATTTTAAGGATTCAGTGAGGACATCTTATAATGTGGATGCAAGAGAGGAAATCCCAGAATATAGGAGGTCTGATTCTTTCCTTTCACGGCCATCCAATTCCTCATCGGATTCAACTAAGGTGTCAAAGACTGGATGTTCTGTTGTGAATGAATGCCAAAAGAAAAATTGTTTGGGTACTGATTATGATGATGGTGATTTTGTTGGTAAAGTCAATAGAGCCAAGAATCATGTAGAAGGGCTGAGGAAGAATGAATTCGGGGTGGGTGTGAAGTCTGTATCTGTAAACCAATCTCTTGCTTTCAATTTCAAAAGAGAAGAGGACGGTGATAGTGATTGTGTGGTTTTGAGTGAAGGGAACAATGCCAGACGAGCAGATCTGAGGCAAGGTAAACAGGTGTCTGATGATAAATCCGAGGAAATTAATATATTGGACGATCATGTGGATGACTTCATTTTGAGTGGTTTGAAGGGTACTTACAGGTTACCTAGTAAAATTGCAAAAATGCTGTATCCTCATCAGCGCGATGGTCTGAAATGGCTTTGGTCCCTTCATTGTAAGGGCAAGGGCGGTATCTTGGGTGATGATATGGGCCTTGGAAAGACAATGCAGGTAGAAAAAACTTTTAATCTGGAGTACGGATTTGTTTTTTCTTTTTAATCAAGATAATCATGTGGATAATTGATCTTTCTAGTCCTATTCTATTTTCAGATTTGTAGCTTTCTAGCTGGATTGTTTAGTTCCACTTTGATTAAGAGAGTGTTAGTTGTTGCACCAAAAACACTATTACCCCATTGGATCAATGAGTTATCAGCTGTAGGGTTATCTGGGAAGACGAGAGAGTATGTTTATTATAGTTTCTTTTTATTTCTATTGAACTCGTTATCTGAAACAATAGTGGAGCTATAATTATCCTCCAACTTTCTCTCTCTTGCAGATATTTTGCAACTTGTCAGAAAACTCGACATTATGAGCTCCAATATGTACTTCAGGTCTTTTTTCCCTAACACTTCAGGCTCTATATACAATATAAAAGAGAAGGAGACTGCATGTTACCTCACTTTAGTAACTTGTTACTGTTTAACTGAAGGCAGTGTTGGTTTGTATCTCATAACCTTTTTACTCATTTTAAATAAGTATTTCTGACAAGCAGATGTTCTGTTTGTGCTCAAGTAGAATTGACACAGGCAAAAGTGTAATAAGTTGTTGAGTTTTATATGATTACTTGTCTTTGTAATGAATTTTATTTGATTTAAGCTCAAATGCTCTCTTCCTTAATTCATTTGAAACATGTCATCTTGAAATAACTGAATAACTATTATTGTTGTGTGCAACTTATGAAATTCATACGAAGTTTTATTTTAAATTCCATGCCAGATTAGGCAGTGAGCATAATTTTCTTTTTGTGAAATTAGTGGAATGGATTCAGATACCCTTTCATGTATTTCTCTGTGGTTCTGTGTTTTGACAAGCTAGATGTTTCTGTCGTTTTTCTCACAGGACAAAGGTGTTCTTTTAACAACGTATGATATTGTGCGGAATAATACAAAACCGTTATGTGGAGATTGCATTTACCTGGATGATGGAGCTGAAGATGAGATGACATGGGATTATATGATTCTCGATGAAGTATTCTTTTTATGTTACTTTTTCTTGAAAGCATAGCCACTATCTATTTCTTAAGTTTTAAATTTAATCTTTTTTCAAAATTTTAGGGCCATCTTATAAAGAATCCAAGTACTCAAAGGGCTAAAAGTTTGCTCCAGATACCTTGTGTTCGGCGCATCATCATTAGTGGCACACCACTTCAGAACAATCTTAAGGTAGTGTTTTTTGCCTGTCCTTTTAAGGTTTTTTAGGTTTTCTAATTGATTTCAATATGTCCTGCGTTAACAGTTGACACAAGTAAATGACATATGATGTTATTGTATTGTTTCTTTTATGTAATCCAAAACAGGAATTATGGGCCTTGTTTAACTTCTGCTGTCCCGAGCTGCTAGGTGACAAGAAATGGTAATGTGGCTCTCCAGATTCAGATTGAGTTATCTTTTGAGTTGCTGTCTTCTTAAATTAAGTTTTTTTTCTCATATTTATTGTTTCTCATAGGTTTAAGGAGAAATATGAGCACTATATCAATCGAGGAAATGAGAAAAATGCCTCTGATAGGGAAAAGCGAATAGGTTCGGCAGTTGCGAAGGTGATAATTTTATCCACAAGTTTGAATTATTATTATTTTTTTCCTTTTTTCTTTTACATTTTTTGGGAGGATGTGAACTTAGTTTTAATTTGTATGTTCGTTGGACCATAGAATCAAATTTATTTTCTTTCCTTTGAAACCTTTGTCCATGCGGTTCCTGTTGCTTCTACTTTAGCTTGACAATTATATAGGTCATTATGCAAACAGTACGTGGATTTGTGAGAAATATCTTTTGGGTTTGCTTTTGGTGGAGTGGATAGCAATTATACATGGAAGTGACAGTGTCTATGAACTTCAAACTCTTGACAACTGATGCTATGAAATGACCTCTTCATTCTGGTTGTCACTATAATGTGTCATGCCCTTGTAGCTTTCAGGCCAGATTTCACATTTTAAAATGTTGCGTATTTTTTTAACTAATCAATATATTCTTGTGATGATCTTTTATGTAGAAATATTCTTCTGTATACCTGCTATCAGGAGTATTATTATATTGCTAGAGTCCAATATTCATAGATTGTCACCTGGAGCTGCTTCTGTTTGACAACCTGTATTAGTAAAACCATACTATACGTTATCATTGCACGTGGATTTCTTCCTGTCTTATCTTCTATTTTGTTGTCGTTTGAGATTTTGATACACAGTCTGAAGCTTAAGATATCAGTGTTGATTAGAATCGAGTTGTTTAATATGCGTTAGAATTTAGCGTTGATGATTCTTAAATCACGTCTTCATTATGGAAAGTCTTGAATGGAATACATCGCCAATTGTCTGGATATATAAATCAACTGATTTGTTAAGATAATAATTTATATCTTAAAAAAAAGTGAGATTCTAGCATTTGCTTTAGGGATATTAATTGAACTAACTGATTTGAACATATGAATGTCTCTTAGTTAAACTTTATTTTCTGGTTAGTGTTGTGACATGATTATTGCACCCATTTGGTAATCACTTGGTTTGGGCTTACTCAATCTTCTGAATGTCCAGTTTGCAATCTAGTTAAATCCTATCTTTTTACCCTATATTAGATGTACAATTCCTTATCACAATTTGGTAGCATGTTATCTTAATAGGAATTAAGAGAATGCATTCAACCATATTTTCTGAGACGTATGAAGAGTGAAGTATTTCGCGATGATACAACACTTTCCAAGAAGAATGAGATTATTGTATGGTTGCGATTAACTGGATTGCAGGTACATGTTCAGTTCTACTTCATACTATCTATCAAGAAAATTCTTATTGTCTCTTGTTTTTGATAAGATATATTTTATGGTGATGTGTATTTTCCTTGATTTAGCGTCAACTTTATGAAGCTTTCTTAAAGAGTGAGATTGTTATCTCAGCCTGCGATGGGTCACCTCTTGCTGCTCTCACGGTAATATGCTCACTGGAGTTTGTTTTTTTTTTTTTCCTTTTGGTTTAACTTTATTTTTTTCTCCATCTCTATGTGTTCTTGAAGGTTCTTTTTGACATCGTCAAAATTTTATGGGATAATATATGCTTTTTCTTGCTATAATGTAAACTGTTTCCAGCACAGCTCAATGTCTGATATGTGTTTGAAATTAAAACTCTTGTTACAAGATTTGCCAATTTTTTTTGGAAATTATTCAGCACAATTCTTAATGTGCAAAGACATGTTTCCAAAATGTTTGGACACAATTTTGTGGGTAATTGGCTTTTCTTTGTAACTTTTTTTTTTTTAAATAAATAGAATGAACACGAGACTCTAAAAAGTTGGGTACCATATAAAAAAGAACTTCAAGTCAAATTTGTTTCATGTCTAGTGCAAAGACACATTCTCCCATAAAATAATTTTACATGTAAATCGAAAACTTTTTTTTCTTTTCTAACCACACATTCTCCAAAAAATCACTTTTCCAAAATACATATTCTTACCAAAATGGGGCTCAAACGGGGGCATAATATTTACTTACAATATACAAAATCAGAGCTAAAAAGGACTAATTACTTGCTTTGTCTCCATGTCCTATGGATCCGGGCACAGGCATAAGCACCACCACACAAGTAACTTTTGAAAAGTGGGACGAGGCTATCATGTCAGTCTTTTTAGTTTCCACAAAAACTGCATCTTAGAACTTTGGGACATGAAAGTTACAAGCATTATGACAATAAAATTTTCATTTCATGATGTGTTATGGTTTTCTTCATATCCATGCTTCCTTTGTTTCTATGTACTCAATTTTTTATTGGTTTCATCAATTTGGTTGTCTTTACCAATTACCATCTCAAACCTGATAATTTAAATTGTTATGTTTTTTGGGAAGCAGATCCTTAAAAAAATTTGTGATCATCCACTTCTATTAACAAAAAGAGCTGCTGAAGAGGTTTTGGAAGGGATGGATTCAATGGTAGGCCAGGAAGATCGTGGTGTGGCTGAGAAGTTGGCAATGCATATAGCAGATGTTGCCGATAAATTTGACTTTATAGAGAAACATGATGTCTCTTGCAAAATATCATTCATCTTATCTTTATTGGTTAGGACTTCACATATCAACTGTTGATTAATCTACTTGTGTGAATACATAAAATTTGTCATCTTGTATATGATTTGTTACAGGGTGATTTACTTCCAAAGGGACACAAGGTGCTTATTTTCTCACAAACACGGAAGATGCTTAATCTAATTCAGGTTAGTTTCAAATAGTTTGTTATATGTTCCAGTATTGAGACTCAACTTCTTTATCAATGAGAGTGGTGCAGTAGAAAATAGCTGAATGGAACCTTTAGCTTGATCATAAAAAGAAACCAAGGATGTAGCTAATGACTTGGACGTATTTCCTTTTATTTGGAAGGTGGGGTAGGGTGTTGGGTAGAGCTTCATAGAGCATTGAATTGGACAATTTGTAGTTCGTGCTTCCTGAAATTTGGCAGACAAGCTTTTTGTTACATATAGGCTGTAAATAAGCATTATTCAGTGTGACTTATATGTATTTGCTATTCAGCCTGTGAAGTTTCCTTCTTCCTCTGTAATGCTCTATCGTAATGATGATGTTACTAGCATAGTATTTAAAAATATTGTAACTCTGAATAGATGACATTCTAGAACGAGCTTTGAATTAGAGGGAATTCTGAAGTTTGAGATTCTCCCCCTGGTTCAACCCCATGCAATCAACTTACAAAAAATTAAAATGAAGCAACAAGGAATTTTCTTATGTATGAGATAGTTTGATTTCTTATTGTTCTGACATAGAAAGTGGAAGTTGGACTTGACATTTGAACCACAAAGTACAATTTAAGCCTCTGGTATTGTCAATGGTTATGTTCAAGTTTGCAGTTTAGCATTAAGATTTTGTAAATATGATCTTAAGAAATATATTACTTGTTTGTTACATTAAATGAAATATCTAGGTGCTGAATTTTTTTATTTGGCGATGGTAACAAATTTCATAATGTGTGAAGATAAGCATATTGATGTTCTTGGGGGCTCCCTTCACATCTTTCAAAACTGGGAGTGTATGTAGTGAACATACAACTACAAAATGTGTAGTCTTTACTTCTCTGAACAATTGAGCAAGTGTAGAGCAGGCTCCGGTTTAATTTAGAACATGCATGACTAGTTCTACTAGTTTAAGTACTGTTAATTTCCCCTTTCTGGGTACTGTTTAGAATTGTTCTACAGATGCTCAATGTATTTTATTTTATTCTATCTTTTTTTATTTGTATAGATATGAACATGGATATAGATAGTGAAATTGAAGCTATGGGTGAAACTCCTTCAACATGTGTTCCTCCACTTCCACCATCATGTTTAGGGTAGAGAAAAAATAGAAAATCTTCGAATTTGTGAGAACATTTCACAATTTTAGGAAATCCAAACGCAAAAGATGTTAGGTGTACATGCAACTATTGTGGACAAGATTAAGAAATATATTACTTGTTTGTTTATATATATAGGTAATCAGGTAATTTTATTAATAAAAAAAGAATACACAGGAAGTGTATTAACAATTTAAACAAGAAAGAAAATACATGAAGTTAGACAGCCCCTCTATAGGACTACTAGCTGCGGCGTTAAACCAAGTATACAAAGTAAGATAAAATAATTCTCTAATTTGCTCTGTGGTCTGTGTTTGATCTTCAAAACATCGTTTGTTTCTTTCTCTCCTTACACGCCAAACAATGCATCTTGGAATAAGATTCCATACAAGCTTACTATCCTTATTACGAAGTTATCTCCTCCATGCCCGCAACACATCCTCAATATGTCTAGGCAACACCCAATCTATATGTTGAGAAGGCAGAATATTGTTCCACAGCCAACGAACACCATCACAGTGAATGAAAAAAATGGTCATGCGTCTCTCATCACTCCTACACATATAACATCACTTGGTTACATTAAAGCCTTTTCTACGAAGGTTATCTGATGCGGACATTGCCGTTGCTTAATTTTATTTTGTTATTGGATCTTATCACTTGAGGCTTATTTTACTGTTATTGGACTTTTATTGTTATTGGGCTTGTCTTAGTGGGTTGGCCCAAACCCTAATTAGGTTTTCACTATTTAAACAAGTTCTACTCTACAATTTGGACAGTTGAATGATTAATGAAAATTTGAGTTGGCCTTAGCCACGTTTTCTCTTCCCCTCTCTTCTCTACGGCTTCTCTTCTACTTTCCCCCTTGTCTCCCTCTATGGCTATAATTCATTGTTATTCTGCATCACCTTGAACCTCGATTCTAATTGCCCCACTCGATCAGCGATTGTCATTTTCCAAGATCTCAACTGCTTTGATACCAATTTTTGATAGTGCCCCAGCTGTTGCCACCAGTCTCCTGATGCAAGTTTACTGTCACACCCTGCTGAAACAATATGATTTAAGTAGAATCAACATAGAACTATGCTGAGAAATAAGAATCTAACACCGTTGCAAACTGGAAGAGCAAATTGATTGTATATTCAACTGAACAGAATGGAGTGGACAACAAAGTCCCAGGCTATTCGAGAGGTCTAGTCTCTCCCCCTTTTCTAACAGAAAATTGCAGTATATTTTGCATAAAAAAACCCCAAATCCCTTACTCCCCCTATTCATTCACAATTCATATCACAACTTATTACAGTTTTACCCCTATCCAACTAACTCACGATGACTTGGTACTTCCTTTCTTCTTTCTAGCATATGTAAATTGGATAGGAGGTCTATCATGTTTGTCAGAGGGAAAGTTTCATTCAAGTCATAATAAATGTGATAATCACAATTCTATTATCTTCTATCTATTTATACAAGGGCTAGCAATAATGTTTCTCAACTTTTTATGCTTCTCTAGTATAACACTCTGTTAGATTCATAATTTGTTGTTTGTTTGAACGGTGCTTAAACTCCCGGTCAAAATTACTCAAGGCCAATCAAATGATTATTAGCTGGTTGCTGTATGTGATGTAGTCTGATTTAGATTTGCACATCGTATATTTCCTACATCCCATGTTTTTACATGTTGCTTTGCATGAAATGCTCACATTCTAGGAAGTTCTAAAAAAGAGATTGAATACAAGGATAGAATATGCAAAGTTTCTTCAAGACACAGTAAAAGAAGTGGCGAAGGAAGTTCAAAACTCAAGAAGTGGAGAAATTAAAAAAACAGCAGAAGATCTTGATGAATTTATGAACAAGGTAAGAATTTTCAATTGAATTCATAGTTGTTTGCTCTCATTTGTTAATATTTATTCTGCCTTTTTTTTTAAAAAAAAAACAATCGAAGGACTTATTACTGTAATTGCTTTTGTTAGTCTTTTCCTCACTTTCGTGTCTTAACTCGGGTGATATACTTTCTTGGTTTGGCTCGGTTAGAAGAGGGGCTGGTGTGTCCAATGAGGAAATTTTAGGCTTTGCCAAGTTATTTAATGATGAGCTTACTCTGGATAACGTCAGCAGGTTATTCCTTCCACTTCACATTTATAAATTCGATTTTCTCCTCTTCACTGTAACTGTCTGGCAAAATGGTTGTGCTTTATGTGAATTTCATCTGAAAAATATAATTTGCAACTTGTCAAAAGTAGACCTCGGTTGGTGAACATGTGCAAATCTATGGGTATCAGACCTTACGGTACAGATGCATATCTATGCAGTATTCTAAAATGCGTAATGCGTTGCGATGCGTCGAGGTCGAGAATCAAGAATCACAAGTTTAAGCGTGTCAATGCGGAGAATAGGCGTCATAATGCGTTTCGTACTTTTAATATTATTTTAATTATCTTAAGGTATTAAATATAAAAAAAAAAAAATTTTTAAAAAAACAAAAAAAAAAAAAAAAAAAAAAAAAAAAAAAAAAAAGGGATTGGCGGGATAATGCGCGCGCCTAGGCGGGATTAGGCGCGCGTAATCTGGCCTAGGCGCGCGCATTTTAGAACCAAACGCATTTTTACACGCATTGGCCGAATTCGACGCATCGCGCCTAGGCGGCGCATTTTTGCGCATTTTAGAACACTGTATCTATGTTATATGCTTCGAAACAGACTTCGAAAGTGAGTTATTTCATATATATTTTAATATATTTGTTTCTCAATGGTAATTTGACGAGGGGTTTTTGGCTTCTATTGGGAGAAAATACTCCAAATTTGTTCACAGAAAGTATTTAACTAACAAACCTCTATTCTTAGGGGCATGTCATATCATATCAAATTTGCCTTCTTTCAGAACATCCTTCTGTTTATGTTTTTAGTTGTATAGTCGTTATTTCTTAGCAGTAGTTGTAATTCCTTGTGTATCAAACTGCTTTTGCAATCATTTGATTTCGCATTTAACCCCATCTTTTGAACATCATAAATGGTTATTTATATGCATGTAGCTTTGCACTAGTTCTCTTGTACACGTATCATACTAAAAACCAGTAAGTATTAGCTCGCTTTGTACTTGTTTATTTGATAAGAGCAATTTGCTTTCTATACTGTACCTGTGTTCAATGTGACTTTATTTGAATACAAGAGAGAAGAATATGAACTCAATAGCTTTTGTGTGAGTCTAGACTTTTAGTGATACAACACTGGATTGGAGATCACAGCTTAAGTTGTGTTATCATTACCATAGATGGTTCTATATAAGAAAACTGCATGGCATTTTAAAATCCACTCTAAAAAATTGTTTCCGCAAAAGGAAAAGTCTCATTCTAAAGAGTATAACTATCAAGTCTTTTACTACTTACATTAGTGTATAACATGTCAAAATAGAAATAATTCTTTTACTACTGTTGTAACTCATCTATACCTCATTGTTTTCGAATTTATACTTTACATTCCTTCTTTTGGGCTGCTGTACATTTGTACGTGTTGCTTATCAGCACCAGCAGCGAACTTGCATGGATGGATTTAACTAATTCAGATGTGCTGGAACTTAACAGAATGAAACAGTTTTTCTAGCATTTTTTAATGCTCTTGTAGCGACCCGAATTTTAAAATGTCCATTTTATAACTTAAGTTATGTCGCTACGACATTTCCGTCAAATTTTGGAATTTATTTTACGTTCGTTGAATTGTCTAGCAATAACATTTAATATAATAATTCAAAAACGATTTTAAATCTCAAAAAATTCAATATCTCCTTATCGGGTCAAATTTAATACCCAACACCT